>JAHIAM010001513.1:0-25719 GCA_021605205.1 Aegilops longissima
TGAAGTATGGGTACAGCTTTGTCGAGTCGGTCCTATGTTTTGTGTCATTGGTTGTACAGCCAATATAAATGGGGCGCTGTCTGATTTCTCCGGCACCACCACGTTTTTCAAGGACTTTGCTGGTGCTCCTTCAGGTTCGGCAATCACCCTCTTCCTTTTTGATGTCTGATGCACAAGAACATCATTTGAGTGGAAAAACATGGTATGACGACAGATGGAATATGTATTGATAATGGATGGGCATAGCATCTCAAGTTATATGATGAGTAAACTAAGAAGATGGTGGTGCAACAAAGTAGAAGAAATGCAAGACAACATATGCAAGATACGCGCAAATAAAACATTGCCAAATTAGAACATGCACCTTGATGGGTGAACAGGACAGGCCATCTGCCTTTGACTCCTCGAGGTTAGAATAGTCATTAGAATGATATTCTGAACAAGAATCAACAGGTGGGGGAGCGTACGAGTTTCATTGCTTCCAAAATGGCACTCAACGCCTTGGTGCCAATTTTGTAAGTCATTGCAGTGTTCCACAATATTCTTCTGTTGCGCGGTTTCTGATATTCACTGTAATTGCGTATAATATCTGAGAACCATGAAAACATAAATAGTTGTGAGATTATCTTTGTAATGCAGATGATATTCTAATATAGGGGCGCCCCTGTAAACACTTATGTGCTATCACTGGATTCTGATGAGAGAGCTCATGTGTGCTGTAATATCGTGCGTGCATTTATATGATCTGGCACAAGTACACAAAATAATAAGCCACACATGATGAACGAGAGCGCATTAAGAATGCAACTCCCAGCTGTCTCTCGACCATTTCAGGCGGTTGGATGAAGATCCTACGTCTCCTAACCCTTCTTCTTCCTCATCTGTGATTCTTCCCATACAGAACACCGCATGGGCCGCCGGCCGGACCACCGGCCCCCACCGCCTGTGTTCCTCCGCCACCCCACCCCCACCCGCCGAAGTTTTCTTCGCTCGGTGAGGCCCCACAACCACCCGAGCCCCTTGGATCGCACCGGCGAACTCCGGCGAGCTCTGAAAAATCGAGTGACCCAATTTGGAAATTTAGTCTACTGTGATTTAACTAGTGTGGAATATAAAAGGGGAAAACCATAAGCATTGGGAGTATAGTGTTGAGCGTGCCATGGCGGATCTGAAGGTGCAAACCGGACAAAGGCAACTTCAACCAAGACAAGAAATCAGAGTAAAGCAAAGTGGCGATCTATTTTCTTGCTGCGATAAATAAGTTGAGCAGATATGAAAGAGTACCGCCTGTGCGGGCGCCTGCACGATCTGGTGAGAATTTGATGGTGCTGCGGTAGCGATGGCTGTCGGCGTGGAAGCAGATCTAGGAGGGTAGACGGTGGCGGCAGGCGCGGTGGACGAGACGGTCGAGGAGCGGCGCCGACAAGGTGGACGACGGCGGGATGAAGCGAGAGGACGGGATGCAAGGATCCCGTCCAAGGCGTGGATGAGAGAGGTCGATCTCTTGTAATGGACGGCGCCCGGGTATCAGCTCCGGCATGGTGGAGGAGGACGGTGGTGGATGGGGTGGCGGACGGCGGATGGAGGAGGGTGGGGTGGAGAGGGTGTTTTGGCGCCCACAGAGTACGAATGGGGAAAAGGGAGGTAGAGAGGAAGGGGGAACCATGTAGTCAGGGCCCGCTTGTCTCAAATGCGAGGAAATTTACAAACTTAGCCCCCGTTTCAAATTTCTACTACATCACAGCAACATTAGTCGGTTGGGGATAGGACGGTAATCTCGCATACACCGAATATTTGCCGACGAGAGTTTGTTTTTGGCGCCCACCGTGTATGAATATGAATCGGGGAGGGAGTCGATTTCGGCCGAGGGCACACTGTGTTTTGGCGCCCACCGTGTATGAATCCGGGTGAGAGGCGGTTATGTCACGTTTGGGTGAAATTACAAACCTACCCCTATCGAAACCTATAGAAATCCAGCAGATAGGCTTTGCGCGACAGGGATAGGCAGTAGTGATTTCCATCTCGCAGATTTTGGTTTCGGGCGGTTACTGCGACTTTCCCCGCTTCATTCAAATTTTGCACAGTGCACGCCATCGTGCCAACTCAATTCAATCCCGCTTGTATTCTACTATTTTTTTCAGGGATCCATTTTCAATTGGAATTACATTCTATATACATCATTTTTTTACATATATACTTTCAAAAGCACAACACCATTTATACATAAATATGGTTTACAAATGGCATGATCTCAGATTCATAAGGTTGTATCCATCAATTTGGATTTTCAAATATTTGAAACCACTTTATGTTGAAATCCAATGTATGCATTCCTCGCTAACTGTCTCCAATTAATGTGTGTTTTATGCGGGTTTTTTAACTTCTCAAACATGTATAATGTGTTTCACACGCAACATATAGTGTAATCCCGCTTAGACACTAATTGCATATAAACCATGCATTGTTTGTAATTGAAGAATCTATGGATCACCAATATTGATAAACTATATAACATTACACATGTGCCCAAATTCAAATGAATATGCATGTTTGATACACCAATTTATGCTATGATATTATCGATGTCGTGATCTCCAGCTTAAATATTTGAATCCCTTTAATCCAGATATTCGCCTCATATAGCTATCACTCATGCTTATATAGGACTATCTCTCTGACCTATACGCTGCTCATCGTCTCTCGCATCTCTCGTGCTACCTGTATGTCGACAATGATCTTTTATCTTCAGAACACACCGACGGTACTCTCTCCATCGACCTTCATCACTCTATCTCTCTCTAAGTATATCTCGCTCCCTGCTATGTGTCTCTAGATATGATTCTCCATGTGGAATCTCTTTCTCTCACACAAACACAAAACTTTGTCTCCCGGGTCTCATTTCTCTCAACTATTCCCATGTGTGCCACTCAGACACCCCTCATACTGAGATGTCTTTCGCTCCTTAGATATGAGAACCCACGACTCTTCCTCTTCAATATCTCTTTCTCACACACAAACACAAACTCTGTCTCCTGTGGTCTCATATTTCTCCATTGTTCTCTTGTATGTCGCTCAAACACACCTCTCTCCCTAGAGATATCTTATGCTCCCTCATATGTCTCTCTAGCTATCACTCTCATTGTGAAATATCTTTCTCTCGCAGACACAAAACTCCATCTCTCTGGATCTCATTTCTCTCTGATATTTGTTTGTATGTGACTCAGATGCACCCTCTCTCTATCTCTCTCACACCCACACGCATAACCCAACCTTCTGATCCACTTGACTCCTATCTCTAGCATCTTTATCTTTCTATTTATCTGTTTCTCCATCAACCTTGTTTCTCGCCCTCACTCTTGATTCCTATCACACACACTACATATGTTTCTCTCTACATGCATGCAGTCAAGTGCCCTCTCACACACATATATAACTTCACCCTTTGAACCACCCGACGGTCATCTCCGACACCCAAACTAACGGATGTCTCTCTAGCTAGCATCTCCATCTCTGTATCTATCTGTAGTTTCTCCGTCAACATTTCTTTCTCGCACGGAGTCTTGCTTCCTATCACCCACACTATATATGTCTATCCATACATATGCATTTATAGGTTGATCTCTTTTGCACAATCGTTGCGCCTCACCCCCTCTGCTCGCCATAGATGCATGCTCCAGCCCACGCCACTATCTCTTAAAGACAAAAACACATGATCAATTGTCGGGCCTTCTTCCCTGCATTCTCACATGCATGCATATTGTCATACCGATCCGTCTCTCCCATGTCGTTGATCTTAGGACTTATGTCTTCTTTCTTTTATCTCGATCATGCGCGCGCACACACACACATCCCACGTATACATGTATACCTCTCACACATGCACGTTCAAGGTCTCTATGTCTCCATACGTAGTTAATTACCCTCAATCCTAACACCACACTGAATCGTTCTCCTCTTTTGTGCACATAACTTCCGCCTGGATGGGCAAAACACACACTCACACTTAACAATCTCCTTCTAGATACCCCCCCTCCCCCCTCCCCGTGCGCCTCTCACTCTTCCCCTATATCCCCGAAACCAATAAGACCATCCCTTTGTTTAATTCCCGCCTACATGCACCATCGATATATAGTAGTCTTCCGTGGTGTCTCTCGAACAAACACGTTCTCTCGATGTCGACTCCTCTCACGCGCACGCACCTTCTCTTCCCTCCTACGGGCATTTTCTCTCTCGCACCCCATCGTTGGTGGCCTCTGCCATACACATCACCTCTCTATGATGAAGCCATGCACACTTAAATTACATCTGCCACAGAGGACCCCGGACACACACACACACACACACACACACACACACACACACACACACACACACACACACGCACGCACACACGCACACACGCACCCCCCCCCACACACACTAAGACTTCATCTCTCTCTCTCACACACACACACACGCACACAAACACACACAAACACGCACCCCCCCACACACACTTAGACTCCATCTCTCTCTCTCACACACACACAAACTAAGACTCCATCTCTCTCTCCTCTCTCTCTCTCACTCTCTCTCTCTCTCTCACACACACCACACACACTAAGACTCCATCTCACACACACATGCTCTAGGCGGATCATTTGTTCCTACCACCCTTCATCCAACCTTACCCGTATGATAAACAATCACCTTTATTTACTTGCATAACATGGACAGATTCCACTTTACTTTAGTAGTCAGCAAACTTATCATATGTATACCCTTATAAAAAAACGAGTTGGCGATGATGGTGTGCCCGCCATCTTGTAATACAGACCGTATGATCTATATCTGACGAATAGGAAGCAAACAATGATAATTTTACAAAAGATACCTGCACCTCTCTCCACATCATTATCTACCGCAACCTCATTGCTTAGCAATTAAAAAAGGAATAAGTCTCTGGAACAATCTAGCATGCATGGTGGCTGGCTGCATGCCGGGCGCCCGCCCATCCCCATGCCTCCGCCCATTCCACCACCACCACCACCACGCCCACTCCTCGCCTTATCTCTCATCTTTCATTTTTTCGATGACATTCTCGAGATACCAGTTTTCCGATAAAATTCTCGAGATATCATTAGTTTTACACATGGGATTACTCCTGCATGGGTCAATCACAACAGGTGTTTTGTAAAAATGCATATTGATGTTCCGTGCAATGCACGAGAATCTTGCTTGTAATTATATAACGCAAATCACGAGCAGGAAGTGACATTTTTTTGACACAACCACGTTAACATGGCCACGTAAATCACGAGCAGGAAGGAGAAGGGAAGCTGGCTGTGGAGTAACGTTTTTTTACCACAATTTCTTAGGAAACTGAGTGCAATAATTGAGTAGTTTTGCAAACTACCATTACTACTACACCTGAAATGGTTCAAAACCTATACTCCCTTGCCAGCGCGTGCTTCCCGCGTGAAACGGTTAGCGTTGCTCGAGAGCGTGTGCCGCATTAATGCCCGGCCAGAGCGGAGGCGACTCTCACCGGGCGCCGGCTTTGAAGTGGCGCGACGGCCGAGAGAGCGCCGCTTCGGTGCACGCGATCGCTCAAGGCCGAGATGGCCATAGGCCCTGTTTGGATCCATGGGTTAGAGTTAGTTTGAGCTAGTTGGGGCTCAAATAGCCCTAAAGTATCCAAGCATGAGGGTTTAAATTGGAGCAAGTTGCACCGAACCCACCAAAAAAACTATCCCACCCAAGAGGTGCTAACTGGAGATAGTTCTCATTGGGACCACTGAAAAATCACTTTTCTCTCTCCATGAAGTGCATTTATTGTCAATCTAACCCTGTCACCCAAACACCTCTTTGGCTACAGTTAGTTCAGGGTTAGTCATGAGTTAGTCTAACCTCTAGCTAAGTTAGAGTATCAAACAGGAGCAGTATAGGACATGCAAGTTGCTCAAAGCATACATGCAAATTCGTACGTGAAAGGATTTTTTCTTTTTGAAAACGGAACGTGAAAGGAATTTTTTTAGAATGCTCTTGGCATGTCGCTAACATGTGATAGTTAACCGACCTCAATAGACGGCAGAAACGCCAGCCTGCCGCACTTTGATAGAGACGAGGAGGGAGAAGCGATACAGGCTGCTGGATTACTAGAGATAGGTGTCGCACGGAAGCCAAGAAATATGGTGATAGCGTGGGTTAGCCATGTACTAGTATGATGTAACTACACTGGGCTGTCGTGTTTCGTACTCTTCCAGTCCACTGTGGAGATGATTGGTTAATTTTATATCGCTGAATAATATTAAATATTATGAGTGCACACGCTCCACCATGAGGTTCCTTGCTCCACCACGAAATATGTAATGAATTTTGTCCAGTTTGTAGGAAAAGTTTTCAAAATGTAATGAATTTCATCCGGTTAATTTGAAATTTGCTTTGTTTGCATGAATTTTGTCCGGTTAGTTCATATAGTTGTCGAAAGGTATGCGGGCAGCATCGGATGGCATCCATCAGTGTCCTTGGACAGATGCCCTAACTATCATGCTATAATCGCTAACAATCCTCCATTATTTGGCAGGGAACAGTTATCCCTTGATCAAAATCAGATCCATGGTGTTTCGCACTCCTCCCGCGTACGAGTGTAAACTCTTGCTTACATAAAAATGGAGCAAGTGGACGGCACTGTAGCACGTCATACCACTCGAACTAGCCCGCCTAACGAGCAGGAAAGCACCGCCCTCGTCATTTTGTTCTGGATTTCTATCGATCGATCGCGCGAAAATGTTACGCTTCGCAAGTTCTAAAGGAAAAGGCGGCACACTTACAACTCGTACGCGTCGCAACCCCGACAGTCCGGCTCGCACGCTGCTCATCAAAGGGGACACACGTTGTCTTGCAATTTCACTGACATGTGGGACCGTAATTGAATAAACCGTCGATAGCGAAATCTAATCGCCGCGCGGGCGCCGGCCGAGAAGAGAGAAACAGGGGAGGGAGAAGAGATCGCCTACCACAAGCACGGACTCCAAGAAATTTATGGTGATAATGTGAGGTGGGCCATGCTGGAGTCCGGACCGCTTCCGGAGCCCGCTCTCACCGGCCTAGCCCCTCAAGACGCCAGCTGCCCGCTGCATGCATAGCAAGTAGTCCCCGCTTATGTGGAGGAGAGAGAGGCATTGAGAAAGTCAAGGAGTAACAATGGAGACAATAGCTTTCATCAAAAATAAACAATGAATACTCGTTGTTCGTACTCTATTTGGGAAAGAATACTTTCATTCGCCAACATGTGGGACGTCGACCATCCTGGTCCACCTGCCATACACAAAATTATCCTGGTGTACCCCGGTCATATCGCAGGCCCAACCTTTCCCACCATAAGTTGTTCGGACGAAGGAACCATCATCACTTCGTTGAATTCCGCTTCTTCAAGAAAACTTACTGTACCCGCAATACTGCTACCACACGCGAAGACTGGACGGCACTGTACCACGTCATATCACTGAAACCCACTAGGCAAAACTAGCCCGCCTAGGTCATCTATTTTGGAACGGAGGGACTACGTCTCTGCACTGCAATGATTTTGTGCTGCACGTTCTCTGTACTTTTGCTACGATTTTCCTACCCTATGAACCAAATGAGGCCTGAATGTATGTCGACTATTGTCTGATCGATCGCTAAGCCTACAATTTTAGGAGCTAGGTCTATTGGTCGATCGACGAGGGATAAGTATAAGCGTACCATGAGCTCATCAGCCCCAACGTTTCTCTTCGGTGAGTGTTTTGCAAGTACTATAGCTCGCACAGTAGCTAGCCTACTAACACCAAGAATCATCAAACAAGCCATGCTGATATGATAAACAGTTCAAACTTACATCTAAGCATGCCATATATTACATCAAAAGCTGGTGAGGATACATCTTTCCATAACTCGGAGAGGGTTCGCATGATTCATCGCATGATTCACTATCAAACAAAAGTAGCAAGATCCGCCCACACAAGACAAGTGCACTAGCCCTAAGATGGTTTGATAACACGCATCGTTCGGTAATTAAACACAGGGCAATGCAAACTACCTCAAGGATTAGCGCGACCAACTATTTCTTGTCATCGATCTCTCGGCAATGACCACAGACGGACAGCGGCATGGGAATCGATTTGGGCGATGTCCACAGGATGACCGCGACATCGAATCAATCTTCGGGGCGATGTCCACGGGATGGACAGCGGTATCGAATCGATCTCCGGGCGATGCCAACAGGACGAGCCACGACATCGAATCATCAAGGACAACCACCGCACTGCGACAACACTAACATATTAGCAAGCACATTGCAAATAATCAAAAGCAAGCACTTTGCAAATAATCAAAACCACAACTATGATAATAAGCCATTATTTTTACCTTGTGCAGCTCACGGGGATCTCATCCTCGGGGCCATCTCCTCGTCCTCGATGGGGGCCATCACCTTGCCTGGGAATACTGCTTCAACGGCGACTATCTCCTCAAACTCGGTCTTGAGCCTCACTTAGGTGGCAATCAGAGCTCCCGGGTAGGCACGGTGGGGCCCTTGTTGTTCTTCCAACTTTCTTTGAGGAGTTCATCCGCCAACGCCCTCAACTCTTTGGCGCTGCTTGTTTCTTGGAGTTCTTCGTCTCCATGGGTTGGCCCGCCAACATGGTCAACTCGTTGGTCGGTGCTCGCTTCCCGGAGATCGATGTCTCCAAAGTGGGTTGTCCGCCAAGAACTCTTTGCCTAGTGCTCCAGGATCCATCAATGAACCGACAAACAAAAAGCAATCAAAGGAAACCACAATCGCAATGAAAACGGGAAAAGAATAGGATGTGAGAATCGTTGATTGCTTCGCAAAAAGAAGATTATTGAATGAAAATATAGCAGCATAACTGATTCGCCCACTTTTCCTTCACGGTAGAGAAGAAAATGGCAGAAGTGAGTAGCCTGGAGTGAGGTTTTCTTCAAGAAAGGGAAGAAAGGGCTTGAATGAGCATTCCAATGAAATGATGGTTGCTTCGTCCAGTCCAACTTGGAGGCCACCATACCACTGCTGGTAAAGGTGTGGGTTTTGTGATATGACGGGTCATGACGGCCACACCGAGGTGACAGGTGAGTCTCGACTGTAGCACCTCGCTGTGATTTGGTGGATGGCACGCGGGCCCGGATGCTTTTAAATGTCATTAACTTGATTTTAGTCTCTTTAGTATTTGGATCCAAGCATGGATGAGGCTAACAAGTTTTAGTCCCACTACTTTTAGTCATGAGACTAAAATGTATCAAAGCACTCTCTCAGTTGGTTATAGTGGGAGTAACTTAGACTAGTGTCATGCATATGACACTAGTGTAAGTTACTACTCCCTCCTTTCTGGTTTATAAGGCTCAATTCAAAAATATCATCAACCAAGGTAGATGGTGAGTGGTGGAATACTTTTTGTAGTTTGCAAAAGCACCCAATTAATGCTCTTGTTTTCCTCAGAAAAATATGTTTACCAATGCATTAATTGTAATGCATGCATGCATAAATTACATGCATTTGTCAATTTTCTTAATACTTGCATGCAATGATTTAATGCACCTTGAAATCTGAACATGTGATTGGGAACAACCAAATTGAGCCTTATAAAATGGAAAACGAAAATTTTAAGATAAGCCCTATAAGGCCTCCTTTGGTTTGTAGGAATTTCATAGGATTTCTACAGATAGGATTTGCAAAGGAAATTTCCTTTGAATCCCTTTGGTTTGTAGGAATGGATTCCTATTCCTGTGTAGGATAGGAATCAATCCTTCACATTTTGGAGGAAAAAACATTAGCTAAGACTCAATGGAAAAATTCCTATCCTATGCATCAAATGACATCTCTTTCTCTATAGGAATTGAGATGCATGTCATCTCACTTCCTATGATTTTCCTACTCCCGTAATATTCCTATCCTATGGACCAAAGGAGGCCTGAACCTGCAGAGGAGGGAGTACCTCCATAGTGCAAAGTAACATAGTAGTAGTATCATAGATTGCTTCATTTATTATATCATAGACTCATTTTGCCTCGGAAAGCGCTATGTTACAGTATCATATTATGTTACCACAAGCACCTCTTTCCTCATTAAATACTTGCCACATAAGCAAAATTGTCTTGGGATGTGTTAAGTTACTACCTAAGTTACTCCCACTATGGCTAGCCTCAATATTGTGCACATGCACCAAGGCGGAGAGGAAAACGAGAGAACTACGTAATTAATGCATGAGTTTAATTAGGGTAGTTTTGTAAAGTACGAGATACATTCCTCCAATCGCAAAATGCCTTGGTTCATGAGATTTGAGATTTGAGCCCTATAAACCGAAGGGGAGGGGGTACTGCACACGGTGTAGTCTAGTCACTTGTTTTTTTTAGCCGAAGTCTAGTCACTTGTTGAAATCTCTAGAAAGGCAAATACTCCTTTCCGGTTTACAGGTCTATACTACTCCCTCCGTCTAGGTGTGTAAGTCATCTTACGAAAACCAAATAGTCCCAAAACACTTAGGCGCGGTTGAAAGTGCGTTATATCGACTAGAGGGGGGGTGAATAGGCGATTTTATGAATTCTTCATCGAGGAATTTGCGGTGAGGAAATTCCTTAGCTAAGAAATACTTGCAGTGAATAAGTACTCGAAGTAAGCATAACAGATTACAAGCATTGTCATCATGATGAAATGAAGACAATCACGAGTACGTAAAGCGTAATCACAGGATAACACAAGATGAAGACAAACAGATCAAGAAATTGAACCGAGGAAATTGAGAAAGTCTTCACCAAAGTCTTCAAACACAGATATGAACAAACACTCAACACAAGAATGAGGAAATGAAAGGGTTGAGGAAATAGAACCAGTTAGGTTGGTGAAGACAATGATTTGGTAGA
This sequence comes from Aegilops longissima, assembly GCA_021605205.1. Classification (NCBI taxonomy): domain Eukaryota; kingdom Viridiplantae; phylum Streptophyta; class Magnoliopsida; order Poales; family Poaceae; genus Aegilops; species Aegilops longissima. The sequence goes on from JAHIAM010001513.1 coordinate 10,897, forward strand.
CCAGTTCCAACCGCTGTCTCGCTTGTACGTCTGGTTGGAGCGGTTGAGTATTTAAACTCGAGGACACACAGTCCGGACACCAATCGCTGAGCACGCAGCTCAGACACCAAGTCCTCACCAGATTCTCCTTGAACTAAGGTCACATGCACTCGCCCAATCACTCGTGGTAAGTCTTCAGCGACTTCCAAACCTTCACATACTTGGTCACTCGGCGATCCACAATTCCTCTTGGATGCTCTAGACCTTGACGCCTAACCGTCTGGAAGAAGCACAGTCTTCAAAGGTAAAAGCGCCGGATCCACGCAGGATCAATTTCTTGATGATGCTCAATCACTTTGGGTTTGTTGGGGTTTGGTTTTGGGTTTTTCCTCACTTGATGATTTTCGCCAAAGTCCTCAGAGGATGGGTTGCTCTCAAATGACAATTGTCAAGTTCTCTCGAGCAGCCAACCAACTAGTGGTTGTAGGGGCGGCTATTTATAGCCTAGGGAGCAGCCCGACATGATAAGACATAAATGCCCTTCAATGATATGACCGTTAGGTGGATAAGATATTTGGGACAGTCAAGCCAAGAAGACAAAGAACGGTCGGAAATTTGAACATCAAATTCCTCGGGGCTATCATGTTCCTCATCGTAGGCAATTCAGACTGGCGAATTTTAACTCCTCGTCGAATAAATTCTCAATGACCGTAAGAGCTTCGTCTCATCACTCAAGAAATTTGACTGAATCTGTATGAGATTTCCAAAATCTTCACTCAAGGAATTGGTAGGTGTAGGATTTTGAGTTGAGCATCAAATGGAAATTTTTCCTTAGTATTTCCTCGACCCCTTTAACAAAGACGGTGTTTCCTATGACTCAAGAAAGATAAAATGAAACTACGAAAACAAAAGTCTTCACGCTTCATGTTCCTCAAATGAATACCAAGTCTTCAAGGTCACACCAATTTCTTCACTTTCAAAGTCTTCGTAAAGTCTTCGAATATCAAAGTCTTCATTGAAGAACTTCATTTTAGGGTCGACTTTCACTGTAAATATCAAACTCCTCATAGACTTATAGGCCTGTGTACACTCACAAACGATTAGTTACTTAACCTATAAGTCTTCAATACACCAAAATCACTAAGGGCACTAGATGCACTTACAATCTCCCCTTTTGGTGATTGATGACAACATAGGTTAAGTTTTCAACGGGATAAACATATGAAGTGTAAATATCGATAATGAGGAATTTGATTGCAAGATATAGAAGAACTCCCTCAAGGTGTGCATAGTGAGGAATTTGCTTTTGAGGCAATGCACATTTGAAGAAATGAATCATGGAGATCTCCCCTATATCTTGTAATTCATACACGATTTAACATATAGTATGAAGAATTTGAAATGCATGATGAAATATGGTGCTTGATGTTATGCAATGTAACGCATCAAGTGTATCGAGCCCAAATCGATTTGCTATGAAGATTTTCAAAGAGCTCACGAGAATCGAGCATAACTACTGTAATCGAGCATAGAGCAAGAGCATAATGCATCAAAAGTATCAAAGCACCATCGGGTTTAAGATTACAACTCGATCCAATAAAAGGTTTGTAAGAACGAGAGTTGTAACTTAATAAAATACTGTATATAGACAAAAACTAGACCCGCTTGAAGACTAACTCAAATTTCTCCCCTTTGTCATCAAATGACCAAAAGGATCAAACCGAGGACTAACGCCTTGAAGAATTTCAAGTTGAAGACGGAGCGCCAAAGATTGTCGGGTTGTTTGTTGAAGTAGGACCAGCAGCAGTATCTTCCAAATCTTCATTTTCATCGTTGTCGCGAGATGAAGAATAGGAGCTGGCCACCAAGGAAGGAACTTTGACCTTCTTGAATTTCTTCGAGGAGGTGCAGACCAGTCAAATTCTTCCTTGAGTCCCATTGAAGTCAGTTCTTCTTCACTATAGACATGTGAAAGAACAGCCCAAAGCGCTTGAAGGTTTCATGAAGGTAGTAGTGGTTTTCTTCACTGCATTGTGTGTTGAGGTCATGTTGTAAAGAAGAGTACCAAACCGACGCTTAACCCACTTATGATTGCGATCAACCTTCCGATGAAGACCGAGGAGTAACTCACGATCACCATCACCACGGTGTGAGAGCTTGAGGACTTTGCTTGACCGAGGTATTTGCGGCTGAGTCATGTGTGGCGAGTCATCATTGGTGGAGTAGGATGCTGCTTTGCTAAACTGTCCATCCAATGGACGAATGCCTTCATCTATCACAGCAGAGTAGCCTTGCCCTTGTCATCACCGAGGTAATTGTCCGCTTGAGGACTTCAATCGGGGCAGTAGCTGCAGTGGTTCAAAGTATCAGCCTTGTAATTTAGTGAAGACCTTGACCGATGAATCTCATAATCCAAGGCGATAAGGCTTCAGATCAAAAGGTGACATGGCAATGTTAGCGAGTCCTCATGAAGAAATCATGGAAATTGACGGAACGCCATGGATGATGTTGAAAAGCATATTCTTCATGATGCCAACGACTTCTTCATCGCTCGAAGTCGTGGCCTTTGATAGGACTCATAGTCTTCGCCGAATCCGATAGACTGTCCGAGGCACATATAATAATTCCTTGACGAGGAATTTGGTTCTTGGGCCTGCCTTGGCTTCAAAGGCTTCATCAAGACTTGCATATAGTGATTTGAAAGTTCTTTTTCTTCATAGATACGACGGCACCATCAAGCGGAGGATCGAGTGGTAGGGCACGAAGCAATTCACTTGTTGGTGCCTTGTAGTGAGTGTTTTCAGTCATCCAATCTAAGACCCATGAATTTACGTCTTCAGCGCCTCCGTGATGTGCAGGTTGCATAGAACTCAAGAATTAGCTCTTCATTCCAGTCACAAATATCGGCAGAAGTTTAGAAGTCCCGCCGTGAAGAACACCGAGGACTGGCTCAAAGCTCGGCAGCGACTCCATATCCACATGAGGAATATGAGCATGATCAAGATTTTGTCCTTGTTGAAAAGCACCGAGGAATAGAAGTTGGCTTGGCTGGCAGTCCGTAAGCGCCTCTTCCTAATGCGAGCAGAATCATAAGGATTATATTCGATGAAGAACACGTGCTCGGCAAAGAAATCTTCAGCCTTGAACTTTTGCTTGGTTGAGAACGGATTCTTTTGCTTGGGCAGAGGGGTGTCAGTGAGTTGCATCACCACCTCAGGAATCACAAGTTCAGGTTCTTCAGCCTGAGGAATTTCTTGTTCCTCAACAAAAGTCTAAGGATTAGCAGCAAGAAGCAGTTTCATCAGCACTAGTGGCTGGAATTTCTTCATGCACAGAACCAGTGGGTTGATTTTCTTCAGAGTCCATTTGGATTGTTTGTGCAGGAGAGTGAGGAACTTGTTGGAGCGGGGTGAAGAGAGGAGTATTGGGATGCTGACTTTCCCAAAAGTCATCATTTATCACTGGAGTGGTGCATCCAATATCCACATCTTCATTTTCAATTTCCTCAAGACCAGCTTGAGGAATTTCATGGTCCGATGAGGAAATAATCGGGGTTGAAGGAATGCTTCCACTTCAATTTCTTCATCAATTTTCTCTGACGAAGCAGCAGATTGATGTTCTTCATCAGATCCGATTAGGATCTCATTCTCTTCTCCAAAAGGAACAACTTCCTTTGATGGTATGGAGGAAATTGGAACAGCATCAATTGCGTTTTCAAATGAGCTGGTCATTGGCTTCATTTTCTTCGCAGCCGAAGAATCTGACGCAGCTGATGCTTTCCTTTTCTTCACAGCAGCTCGTTCGCAGCCTTGGTTTTCTTCACATCGAAGCAAATGGAAGAATTGGAGTTGGAGTTGGCGCAGGAGGAGCCGAGGAATTTGGTGTAGTTTCTTCAGAGCAACTGATGCGTTCCTCTGTCTTGAGTAATTTCTTCAGCGCACCACTAGTGGGTGCCTCGGCAGTTCTTCAGTGGCCGGGATGGGATCATCAGCCCTGAATCAACATTTTCTTCAGCAGGCTGAACGTTATCAGCGGTGCTGGCATTTTCTTCAAGAGGGCTGAGCAGAGGCTCCACTGAGGAATTTCATGTTGCATCGGGCAGCAACACTTGTGAATTTCTTCGTCAAAGTTGATTTAATCTGGTCTTGGCTCCTTGCCAATCAGCATAGTAGGAATCAAGTTTTGCTGAGGTCTTGAATTTCAGTTTGAATTTGGAGAAGTTCCTCGGTGTCATCTTGACAACGCTTTTCTTCAGAACTTCTCCTTCCTGCATTGAGCCTTTTGATTTCCCTCGCCTTCTCAAACTTCCATTTTCTTCAGCGATGAAGTGAGTCAGCGCATGACTTTGACCAGGTGTCAGATGAAGATCAGGCAGAGGGGTATTGGGATCATTGTGCCAGAGATCAATAAAGTCGAGGACTTTCTTCGGATCCAATAGCAGTGGCACAGATGTACCTTTGGCTCTAGCGGCCCTTACTTGACGGTCTCTGATGATTTCCGCGAGTTCTTCATCAGATGCCTCATCGTCAGATGGTACATGAAATACAACTTGTTTCGTCCTTGGACTAGGCCGTGGACCTCGTCCAGCTGTTGCCTTGGTCTTCAGCTGAGCCGGGCCAGATGAGGAAATTGGAGCAGCTGAGGAACTTGCAGAAATGCCTGAGGCAATTGAGAAACCAGTGGTCCTTTGACAAGTAGCCAGGTGCACAGGAACTGAAGGTTTTGACGGAGCTGTTGAGGACTTTGGTGGAACGGCAGCAGTGTGAGGAAATTGCTTGGAAGGTGCTGCTGAGGAACTTGGCCGTGAGGGCGCAGATGATGAAGCACTTGGCTTATTAGCAGGCTTCTTTTGCATTGATTTCCTCGGTTTGACCGAGACCTCAGTGGCAGTAGCAGCAGCAGAATCTTCATTGAATTTCTTCACTGCTTCCTTTGCTTGCTTTGCCAACTTTGCTTGACGTTTAGCCCATTCATCAGGAAAGTCCTCACCGCGTTTGATGCTAGTGGGATCAGCTATTTGGCCAGGTGCCAAAGGAGCTCTTGGGCATGGAGGATTAAGAGCGAATTTCTTCATGTACTTAGGAGTTACATATCTGTATTCCTTCCATTCCCGTGCCCATCTCCGTTCAATCTTCTGAATACGCACCTTGTGTTGATTTTTGCTTTCTTCATCCGGAGTGCAATAGTCAGCATATATTTCCTCAGGGATTTCAAACGCTGTCATAACCTCAGGTTTCTTTCCTCCCTTCTATGGCTTCTTACCGTCTCGCCATTTTCTTGCTTGAGGAAATTGAACAATTGAGTTCTCTGAAGAAGTGTGCAGTTTTTCTTCGAGGAACGCTGCAAATGAGTTAAGTTGATGAGAACCTAGGGATTCAGCAGCGGACATTTGTACCTGTGAACAGAGTATAGGTGCGAGGAATTTGGAGAGGTCATATGCGTTCTCAGAAGGTTTTTCAAAAAGAACAAGTTTTGAGGATTTTGACCAGATGAGCCTTGAAGAATTTCACTAAGCGTTCTTTGTCTTAGGTTCCAGAGTTGTATAGATCGAGGATCCACACAATTGAGGAATCTTGAAGAAAATCATTGCTTAGAGAAACGAATCAAGAGATTTGAGGTGTTCATATGTGTGAAGAATTTGAAGAATAAACACCTTTGAAGAATTTGAAGAAGATTTGAGAATCAAAGCGAGTAATAGAAGTTACATTTAATTTACCCGAAGTGAAGAACATGACGAACTGAGAAGAACAGTTGGGAAGTTCGTCCGTTCAGATCTTCCACGCCCTAACTTGGCAGAGGAAATCAGCTACGGCGACGGCGGAGTGAAGATTTTCCACGGTCGGCGCGAGTACGTCGGCGAAGAGGTCAAGGCAGTGAAGCTTTTCCTCACCGGCGATTTATGGAGAAGCGGCGGCGCTTAGGGTTTTGAGGAGCTCGAGCGGAGAGAGAGGTCGAGCGGAGTAAAAGAGTGAGGAAGGGAGAGGGTATTTATAGACACGGTGAAAACGGATCGCTCAAGATTTAGGACAAACATGCCTCGACCATTCTCCTTCTCACGACATGTGTCACCCACGCATCTTGTGTAGTGGAGATCGTAACGATCGTGGGTGAATAAAATAATGCATCGTGGGATGCGGAACGGTTTGAGCGGTAAAAGCGAAGGTTTGGATAAGATTAGTTTATAAAGTTCCGCTCGCAATTTCTTCAGCTGTCAGACACACAGTGAAGATTTTGAACGAAGTTTCAAAGTAGAACGCATATGAAGAATTTGTGAATGGATTGGGTTGAGTATAGCATAGAGGGAAAGGGTCCGATCACATTCACTTAGCGAAAAAAACGACTTGAAGAAATAGCCATAAGTGAATGCTGTAGAGGACATAAACCATATATATATATATATATATATATATATATATATATATATATATATATATATATATATATATATATATATATATATATATATATATATATAGCCAATGAAGAAAGACGACGGAAATAGTGAAGATTTTGCAAAGTTGGAGAATTTGAAAAACTCAAGAATTTCAAAACTGAGGAAAAACTCAAATTGAAGATTTTCAACTTTGGTGGTGGCGTGACCCATCAGATAAGAATGATGATTTCAGACATCGCTGCACAATTGTCGAGGGTTCGAGAATCAAATTCTTCATTAATTTCTTCACACTTAGAGTGTTATTCTTCATTGATTGAAGAAAACGTTTCTTCATGTGTTGCACATCTAAGTCATCAATTTTGCATAAGTGTTAGGATGTGTGTCCTTTTCAAAGAACATTCAAGATTCTAAGATATTTAGCTCACACCGCAACTTGCTAAATCTCTTCTCATCCAAGGGCTTAGTGAAGATATCAGCTAGCTGTTCTTCATCTTCACGTGCTCGATGGAGATGTCGCCTTCAACACATGATCACGAAGAAAATGATGACGAATTTGAATGTGCTTTGTCTTCGAGTGCTGAACTGGTTGTGAGCAATCTTGATGGCACTCTCATTGTCACAATAGAGAGGCACATTCTTCACGTTGATGCCGTAGTCCTTGAGGGTTTGCTTCATCCATAGTAATTGAGCACAACACGAGCCAGCAGCAATGTATTCAGCTTCGCATGGGATGTGATACATAGTTCGCTTTCTTCGAGGACCAATGCACCAAAGATCGTCCGAGGAAATGACAAGTACCAGATGTTGACTTGCATCCACACGATCACCAGCATAGTCGAGTCGAGAATATCCAATGAGATCAAAAGTAGAGCCCTTGGGGTACCATAATCCTAGTGTTGGTGTGTGAGCTAGATATCAAGAATATGCTTCACAGCCTTATGGTGTGATTCCTTCGGTGTAGCTTGAAATCGGGCACACATGCAAACACTAAGCATTATATCTGGCCTAGATGCACATAAGTACAATAAAGAACCAATCATGGAGCGGTATACCTTGTGATCGAAGTCAATACCATTTTCATCAGTGCATAGATGGCCATTTGTGGGCATAGGAATTTTGACGCCTTTGCAATCTTGCATGCCGAATTTCTTCAGAACATCTTTGAGGTATTTCTCCTGAGATATGAATATGCCATTGTGTTGTTGACGAATTTGAAGACCTAAGAAGAATTTCAACTCTCCCATCATAGAAATTTGATATTCTTCACTCATCATATAGGCAAATTCATCACTATAACGTTGGTCAGTACAGCCAAAGATAATATCATCAACATATATTTGGCACACAAACAGTTCACCATCATAAGATTTAGTAAAAAGAGTAGGATCGAGTGAACCGGTGTGAAGCCATTCTTCACGAAGAATTCCTTCAATGTATCATACCACGCTCGAGGGGCTTGCTTGAGGCCATAGAGGGCCTTATTTAGTCTCAAGACTTTGTCAGATTCTTTGGATCTTCAAAACTCGGGGTTGAGCAACATATACTTCTTCCTCAAGCTTACCATTGAGGAATGCACTTTTCACATCCATTTGATATAAAGTGATATTGTGATGGTTAGCATAGGCGTAGTAATATGCTAATAGACTCAAGTCTAGCGACAGTGCAAAAGTTTCATTGAAGTCAATTCCTTCAACTGCGTGTAGCCTTGAGCTACTAGTCGTGCCTTATTCCTCACCACAAGACCATTTTCATCTTGCTTGTTGCGATAGATCCACTTTGTGCCAATGATATTATGCTTGCGAGGATCTGGACGTTTGACCAGTTCCCAGACGTTGTTGAGCTCGAACTGATGTAATTCTTCTTGCATGGCCTGAATCCACTCCGCCCGTAAATGCTTCATCTACCTTAGTGGGCTCGTGATAGAGACAAAAGCATAGTGCCCACAAAAGTTAGATAAGTGTGAAGCTTTTGAGCGAGTGAGAGGACCTGGCGCTTCAATGTCATCGATGATCTTCTCCACTTGTACTTCTTTTGCAACGCGAGGATGAGCTGGTTGTCTTCGAGGAATTTGATCATTTTCCTCAGCACCATTTTCTTCAGCATTATCTTCAGGTGCATCAGCTCGACGTTCTTCGCGTACAGGATGAATTCTTCAGCAGTTTCTTCAGTAGGAATGACATCCTCAGTTGCCTTGAACCTGATAGAATCCTCAGGTGCTGGTTCGCCTAACATGAAGGTAGGTGCTCTCTTTGCGAGCCATTAGTTTCATCGAACCGCACATCTACAGTGTCAACAATCTTGTGAAGTGCGATGTTGAAGACTCTGTAGGTGTGCGAGTCCTTGAAACGACTAGGCGTTTTGTATTCATCGAGTCTTCTTGAAGAATTTGTGAAGATATACTCTGTAGATGATGTGGCACGCAGTGTCAATTGCTTCAATCCAGAAACGACTAGGCGTTTTGTATTCATCAAGCATAGTGCAGCCATCTCAACCAGAGTTCGTTCTTGCGCCCACGACGCCATTTTTTGAGGAGTATAAGGAGCAGATAACTCATGAGTAATACCAAGTTCATCAAGATAGTCATCAAGACCGAATTCTTGAACTCAGTTCCATTGTCACTCCCGATGTGCTTGATCTTCACACCAAAGTTGGTTGAAGCCCTCGAGGAAAATCGCTTGAAGATTTCCTGCACTTGATTTTTGTAAGTAACAATGTGTACCCATGTGTAACGAGAGTAATCATCAACAATAACAAAGCCATATAGTGATGCTTCATTAACGACATACTGAGTAATGATTGGGACCAAAGAGGTCCATGTGAAGCAATTCAAGGACGAGTAGTGGTCATGATAGTCTTCGCTGAATGCTTGGCCTTGGTCATTTTTCCAGCTTCACAGTTCGTGATAGGTGATCCTTGAGGAATTTGACATTCTCAATGCCAATGACATGCTTCTTCTTCGCAAGCGCAGTAAATTCCTCATGCCTGCGTGACCAAGTCGTCGATGCCATAGCCAGCCTTCTGAAGCTTTTGCAAGTAGGCACACGGCTGGTTGTGGACCTCTAGAGAAGTCAACAATATACAAGTCTCCTCTCCTAAAGCCTTCGAAGACTTTGGAATTGTCAGCTTCCATAATCACAACACAACGAAACTTGCCAAAGATAACGACCATATCAAGATCACAAAGCATTGAGACTGACATGAGGTTATATCCTAAAGACTCAACAAGCATGACTTTGTCCATGTGCATGTCCTTAGAGATAGCAACCTTACCAAGTCCCAATACCTGACTTTTGCCTTTGTCAGCAAAGATGATATGCTTCAGATGTGACGGTGATAAGGGAGCATCCATCAATAGATTCTTGTCACCAGTCATGTGATTTGTACATCCACTATCGAGAACCCCCACTGGTTTTGGGTTGATCATCCCGCAGATGAATTAGTATAACTTACGATCTCATATACTTCATCGGTGAAGAATATGATATCAAGTTCATCGATGAATTTCATCGGTCAAGATCAATCGATAAGCAAGATGAGGACGTGTGAAATGAAATTTCATTTCATCATGATTAGCCTGCGCCCTTTCGTGCATTTTTGTCGTGCCCCCAAGAAATTCTTCAGACGTTAAGGCACGCCCGAGACCTGACCCTGCAGAAGAGATTAGTTCTTTTCTTCACCACCCACATCTGAAGGGGTGGCAAAGAGTTCATCATTCATGCGAGCACCATACGAGAATGGTGGCATAGAGGCCAAACCATTTCGTTTCACATAAGAGGGGTTAGGTAAGCATATGAATAAGCAGAGAAATTCTTCGAGGACTTATGAACATATTGGTTTGAAGAATAATGCACATATTCATAGCCCTTAGCTCTACCTCGTAAACAGAGTTGTTAGCACGATGATAATCATATGAGGACTTTGATCCTTTTGAGGAATTTGATCCACGTGAGGAATTTGGTCCCTATGAGGACTTGGATCCATATGAAGAATTTGATCCATATGAAGGATTTGATCTGGGGTTCCTATTCTTCACTGGTGGTGTCATGAGGACATTCACCAAGACTTTCAAGGCACTTCTTGGGAACCCAGATTTTCTTCATAGGGAACCGCTCTGCAGCTTAGTACCAACATATCTAGCAAATACTTCACCATTCTGATTTTTGAACAGTTTATAGTTGGAGTCAAATGACTCATCAGCAGAATGAGGAAATTCGCATGTAAAACCAGATAAGGTAGATGGATCAACTGGAGGTCCCTTTGCTGCAACCCATGAGGTTTTGGGATACTTCTCAGGCTTCCAATACGTTCCATCAGCATTGAGTTTCCTCTCAAAGGCAATACCCTCTTTCCTAGGGTTCCTATTGAGGATCTGCTTTTTAAGCACATCACAAAGAGTCTGATGCCCTTTGAGGCTTTTGTACATGCCGGTCATGTACAATTCCTTCAGCCCTGCATCGTCGATGATACTAGCAATGTCCTCGATGAGGAATTAGTGATAGCAGAGGCAGGTGAAGAATTTGTAACAGTTGAAGCATTTGAACATTCAGTGAAGAATTAGCGATTCACGCTCAATGCACTTTAAGCATGGAGGAACAAATTCTTCTTGAGAGGCGCTGATTTGTTGAGCAAGTAATGAATCGCGCTCCTTCAAGATCTTCATAACTCGCCTTAGCTTCTCAAGATCTTGCTTTTTTGAAGAAATTCATAAGAAAGTTTCTCATGATCAGTTAGGAGAGTGTTATGATGACCTTGAAGGTTGTCAAGCCTAGACTAAAGTCTCTGAAGATTTTCAGTCAGGGCTTGAGTGCGATCCATTTCTTCACCTAACATATCATCACTCTTATCTAGCATGTTTTGAACCTTTTCAAAAGCCCTTTGTTGTTTTATAGCAATCTTAGCAAGTTTAGAGTAGCTGGGCTTGAGACCCTCATCAGATTCATTTTCACTAGATTCAGAGGAGGTGAAATTGAGTACCTTGGCACCTTTTGCCATGAAGCAATAGGTGGGAGCGTAGTCATCATTTTCCTCATCAGGCTTGTCGACGGAGTCAGTTTCTTTAGTGTTGAAGATGGACTTGCTAACATAAGCAGTAGCAAGAGCCAGACTAGCCACACCAGATTCGGATTCTTCGACTCCTCCTCTTCCTCATTTTCCTCGATTCAGCTTGAGTCCATTTCCTTGCCAATGAATGCCCGAGCCTTTTTGGAGCTGCTCCTCTTGTGAGAAGAAGGTTTTGAGGATTTTGATGATGAAGATTTTGATGATTTCTTCTTCTTCTTCGCATCATCAGAACTGTAATCCTTGTGTTTCTTCTTCTTCAATTCCTTTTCCCATCGAGGACAATCTGGATAGAGTGACCAGGTTTCTTGCATTTGTGACAAAGTCTTCTTATAGTCACTAGATGAGGAATCACCGCTTGAGGATTTTCCAAAGCGACCACGCCTTGAGAATTTCTGAATTTCTTCACGAGCAAAGTGCTAGCTCCTGGCCAAATTCTTCAGATCTCCTAGGCTACTACCGAGTCTTCACTCTCAGATTCGGACACGCCTTGGCCTTCGTGGCACGTGTTTTCCATAGCCGTAACCATAGAGATCTCTCTTTCAGCAAGTGGAACTCGTGAGTATTTAGCCTTCGAGGATATCAGCAGGATCAAGAGACTTGTAGTCAGCTCGTCTTGTATCATCGCCCAGAGTATCAAATGAGGAATCGCTTATCTTAGTAATTTCTTCACCACCTCATGGTCGGTGTTGTCGGTGGCACCAGTGCTTGAAGCTCATTTGAGATGTCGGTGAGGCGATTGAAGGTTTGTTGAACATTTTCGTTGTCGAGTCTTTTGAAGCGGTTGAAGAGATTCCAAGAACATCAACTCGAGAGTCACTGCTGAGTTGAAACACCTTCATTTACTTTGGACAGCCTGTCCTGATGAGTTTGGCAGATTCCAAAGCACTTACTCTTCCATATTGACCTTTGCTCGATGGCCACATATGATATTCTTCGCTTGAGAATCGAGTTGCTTGAATCTCTTCACATCAAGATCATTCGAGAAGGTGTGACCGAGGAAACACCTTTTGTCACAACATACCGTAGATCGTTGTCAATTGCTTCAAGATGCATTCGCATTTTGTTCTTCCAAGAGGGGTAGTCCGTCCCATCGAAGGTAGGACACCCCGCTGAGACCTTGATCATACTGCGGTCGATATAACTAAAACTCCGTGGTTAAACTAAATCACACGTAACAAGGGAGTACCTTGCTCGATACCAATTGAAAGTGCGCTATATCGACTAGAGGGGGTGAATAGGCGATTTTATGAATTCTTCATCGAGGAATTTGCGGTGAGGAAATTCCTTAGCTAAGAAATACTTGCAGCGGAATAAGTACTCGAAGTAAGCATAACAGATTACAAGCATTGTCATCATGATGAAATGAAGACAATCACAGAGTACGTAAAGCGAATCACAGGATAACACAAGATGAAGACAAATGATCAAGAAATTGAACTGAGGAAATTGAGAAAGTCTTCACCAAAGTCTTCAAACACAGATATGAACAAACACTCAACACAAAGAATGAGGAAATGAAAGGGTTGAGGAAATAGAACCAGTTAGGTTGGTGAAGACAATGATTTGTAGACCAGTTCCAACTGCTGTCTCGGTTGTACGTCTGGTTGGAGCGGTTGAGTATTTAAACTCGAGGACACACAGCCCCGGACACCCGGTCACCGAGCACGCAGCTCAGACACCAAGTCCTCACCAGATTCTCCTTGAACTAAGGTCACAGACCTCGTCCAATCACTCGTGGTAAGTCTTCAGCGACTTCCAAACCTTCACATACTTGGTCACTCGGCGATCCACAATTCCTCTTGGATGTTTCTAGACCTTGACGCCTAACCGTGCGGAAGAAGCACAGTCTTCAAAGGTAAAAGCGCCGGATCCACGCAGGATCAATTTCTTCATGATGCTCAATCACTTTGGGTTTGTTGGGGTTTGGTTTTGGGTTTTCCTCACTTGATGATTTTCGCCAAAGTCCTCAGAGGATGGGTTGCTCTCAAATGACAAGTGTCAAGTTCTTCGAGCAGCCAACCAACTAGTGGTTGTAGGGGCGGCTATTTATAGCCTAGGGAGCAGCCCGACATGATAAGACATAAATGCCCTTCAATTATATGACCGTTAGGTGGATAAGATATTTGGGACAGGTGGCAGCCAAGAAGCAAAGAACGGTCGGAAATTTGAACATCAAATTCTCGGCTATCATGTTCCTCATCGTAGGCATTCGCAGACCGGCGAATTCCTAACTCTCGATCAGAATAAATTCTCAAATGACCGTAAGAGCTTCGTCTCGTCACTAAAGAAATTTGACTGAACTGTATGAGATTTCCAAAAGCTTCACTCAAGGAATTGGTAGGTGTAGAATTTTGAGTTGAGCATCAAATGGAAAATTTTCCTTAGTATTTCCTAACCCCTTTAACAAGACGGTGTTTCCTATGACTCAAGAAAGAGAAAATGAAACTACGAAAACAAAAGTCTTCACGCTTCATGTTCCTCAAATGAATACCAAGTCTTCAAGGTCACACCAATTTCTTCACTTTCAAAGTCTTCGTAAAGTCTTCGTAATATCAAAGTCTTCAGCTTGAAGAACTTCATTTTAGGGTCGACTTTCTTTGTAAATATCAAACTCCTCATAGACTTATAGGCATGTGTACACTCACAAACGCATTAGTTACTTAACCTATAAGTCTTCAATACACCAAAATCACTAAGGGGCACTAGATGCACTTACAGCGGTGCATTAACTTCTACCTTGTTTCTTGTTTCTTGACATACGTATCAACCAATAAGAGATGAGAGGTGTGCATGCTTTTAATGACTTGCAATGGCTAGTTCATTGCATGGAATGCTATTAATTAGCAAATAAACATTGGTGACCCCAGGAGGAAACGGTGCTAAGCGCGTGGACCTATGCAGAATGAGTATCAACCAATGGATAATGGAGTTTAATTGTTAAACAGTAGCAATTTTGTCTCATGCAAGAGCCCGGCTAGTACTCCAAGGAACCGCACCACGCGAGCGTTCGCAACTGCCATGTTCGGTTTGCACTTGGCTCTTCGCCTCTTCGAGAAGACGAACAATGATGTTACCCCTACTTATACAGTATCTAATCCACTGCTGCAAGTCCGTCCACCTCGTGCGGGAGGGATAGCGTGTAGCGAAAGCATCTACTTACTGCTCCTGCCTTTGCGTCCATGACAGGTGGGCCCAACAGGTGGTTGGCCCACCTGTCATGCAGCCAAAGGAAGGTGCAGTTAAGGCACCGAGCTCATCCGCGAGGGAGAGGCGTCGTAGTAATCAAATTTCTCGGGCTTTATGCGAGTTGATTTGACACATCAAAGTACTGCATTTGATAAAACACTTTTACACATTTCAAATGGGCTACTTCGTATGTAGGAGTAGAC
>JAHIAM010001514.1:0-23610 GCA_021605205.1 Aegilops longissima
GGTAAAAGACCTCATATAGGAGAAGATGGGCACGGAGGCCTGCCGAAGGGGCCCACAAGGCAGGCGCGCCCGGGGTAGGATCGCCCCCACCCTCGTGGATGGTGGGTGGCCCCCCTCTGGTACTTTCTTCGCTTAGTATTTTTTATTATTCCAAAAATGACTTCCGTGAAGTTTGGGACTTTTGGAGCTGTGCGAGAATAGGTCTCTAATATTTTCTCCTTTTCAGCCGAGAATTCTTGCTGCGGCATTCTCCTCTTCATATAAACCTTATAAAATAAGAGAATAGGCATAAGTATTGTGACATAATGTGTAATAACAGCCCATAATGCAATAAATATCGATATAAAAGCATGATGCAAAATGGGCGTATCGGTGAAGCGTGGCTCGACGAGAGGAAAGAGGCGTGGGTGGCGGAGCTTCTTAGCGCGTCGGCAGGGGCATGGGGTGGCGGTGGCTGTAGTGGTGGTCGTCGGCGCCGCTGCGCCCGGCCATGGTGATGGAGGGAGAGGAAGAAGAGGGAGGCAGGAGCATGAGGGAAGGGCGAGGGGTTCGGGGGTTGCGTGGCGTCCATAGCGGCGTTCGGGAGGCGGTAAGAAAGCAGGAGGTTGATCGTCTCCAACGTATCTATAATTTATAAATATGCATGCTATTATATTATCAACCTTGGATGTTTTATATGCATTTATATGCTATTTTATATGGTTTTAGGACTAACCTATTAACCTAGAGCCCAGTGCGGTTTCATTTTCTCCTTGTTTTAGAGTATTGCGAAAAAGAAAACCAAATGGAGTCAATTGACACTGAAACTTGTGGAGCTTATTTTGGACGAGAAGAAGGCCAAGGAGTCAAAGAGTTGGGCGGAAAGAGTCCCGGGCTGCCCACGAGGGTAGGAGGCGCCTCCTACCTCGTGGACAGCCGGAGACCCTGACTTGTTCTCAGCGCCAACACCTCTCATATATACCCAAACTTCAGAAAGAAACCTAGGCAGAATTTCCCGCGCAAGCCTCTGTAGCCACGAGAAATCAATCTAGGCCCTCTCGGCACCCTCTTTGGAGGGCCATCATCACCGAAGGCCATGGAGGAGGATCCGGAGGAGCCATCATCGCCATGAAGGCCAAGGACGGAGGAGAACCTCTCCCCATCAAGGGGAGGCCATGGAGGAGGAAGCACAAGGGAGAACCTCTCCTCCTCTCTCTCGGTGGTCTTGGGAGTGCCATCGGGAGGGTAATCATCGCCCATGATGATCGTCTTCATCAACATCACCATCATCATCACAATTCTCATATCTTTTAGCGGTCCACTCTCCGCACCGCGCTATAATCCCTACTTGAACATGGTGCTTTATGCATATTATGATCCAATGATGTGTTGCCATCTTATGATGTTTTGAGTAGATATCCTTTTCTTTGGGTTGATTGATGATCTAGATTGATGCAGAGGTTGTATGTTTTATTTTGGTGTTGTCCTATTGTGCCCTCCGTGTCCACATAAGTGTGAGGATTCCGCTGTAGGGTGTTGCAATATGTTCATGATTAAGCTTATAGTGGGTTGGTGGTGGTGAAACACAAACCCGAGTAAAGGGGTTGTTGCGTATGGGAATAAAGAGGACTTGATGCTTTAATACTATGGTTGGGTTTTACCTTAATGATCTTTAGTAGTTGGGGATGCTTGCTAGAGTTCCAATCATAAGTGCATATGATCCAAGAAGAGAAAGTATGTTAGCTTATGCCTCTCCCTCATATGAAATTGCAATGGCGACTATCGGTCTTGTTAACAATTGCTTAGGACAATTCCGCACCCATCCATCATTATTCCACACTCGCTATTTATAATATTTAGTAGTACATTCTAACTTTATGATAACACAACTACTTTTATATTTTAGCTCTCCGATATCATGCAAATTTATCCTCTTCATACCCACAACATAGTTTTATTTCGTTTCTAGTTGGAAGCAAGCGTTGATGTCGTGAAAGTAAATGTCGATGGCGAGATAGGGCTTGAGAGAATATTGATCTTACCTTTAGCTCCTTGTGGGTTCGACACTCCATACTTATCACTTCCACCTTTGGAAATTTCTCGATGATTCCCTACACTTGGGGATTATCGGAGGTGGCGTGTGCTAGGGCGCGGCGGAGCTGCCTTAGTCCTCTGGTGGGAGGTTGGTGGTGACTGGCAGAGGCCAGTGGGCTGGGCCTCTGCTGGGCTGCGGTGGGGCGCCAGGTAAGTCCTTCTCTCTCTCTACTTTTTCCATTTATTTATGTTTTCTATTTTCTGCGATGGGTTTTGATTTTATTTAAATACCAGATCATTTCATGAACTTCTGAAAATTATTCTGTGACCTTTTAAAAAGTATTCAAAGCCACTTACAAACTTTCAGAGTTATTGAAGTTATATTTAATGTATAACAAATAGAACTCCAATGCAAATAATTATTGAATTAACTCAAATGTCCAAAATAAATATTTATGAGCTCCTAAAAATATTGGTTTGAATTTTACCTCTGGCCAATATTTTCAGAGAGAAACATGAACATTTTCTTGGACCTATTTGAAGCAATTTTTGTCTTGGTCATTTTCACAAATGATCTCTGAGGCTTTCACATGTCCCAGTTCAAATTCATTGAAATTTAAACATGATGCACATATGACTAGCTAGTCTAGGTCATACCAGAACTAGGGATGTGACAACTCACCCCCACTAAACAAGAATCTCGTCCCGAGATTCTAAGCGTGAACAAGAAGGCAGGCGGGACACGAAGCTAACACAATCTTCACGATCTAGGTTGCACTTCATAAGAACATTTATTTGATCATCATCTTTGTCTCAACATCTTGCTCTGAGAACTCCATCCAACATGACAACGAGAAGAAAGGAAAAACTCTAGAAGAATTGATCTTCTCGATGATCGAGCAACTGACGATCAACTCACGGAATCAGACATAGAACATCTCGAGTTGAGACACAGAACATACATCGGAGGAATGGGTAAACGGATGGCGAAGGTTCACTTGGTGAGCAACAATTCCATGCTTGAAGAAGATGGTGCAGTAGTTTGGAGTAGCGAGGAGATATATTGCCCTTAATATCACAGTGGGGCACCTTACGGAAGGTGAGTGACAGAACTATTCCCTTAAGTGGCAAAAAGAATTAATTTTGACACAAGGATCATTGAAACTCTTCATACCAGGCTAAGTCAGTTCATATATGATCATTTGAAGGAGTTCGAAGGAATGGCATGCTCAGTTTGGAAAAGAAACTAGAGTTATAGAGCAACTCGGCAAACGGGAGGCACATACCAATTGATATCGAGGATATAACCTAGTAACTGAGCGTGCTTTCAAGAACTCGAGCATTTCCATACTCATCAAGATCTTACCCACATCTGTGCCAAGGATCCTGGCAACACATCATACTACCATGATGAACAATCATGGAGAATGCAGATGCAAAGGAAGACAACACTTTCTCAAATTTCACCTTAGCGATGCCAAGGAAACAAAAACTGGATGATCGACCGAGAGACATTTAGCACTCTGCTTCTAATGTTCTCCTTGATGTTCTAGGTACCACGATCATGCTCAAAGGCATTAACATGGCCATCAAGTATAGGTCGGACTTCGGGAGCACAAACATCCACAAGGAACAACTTCTAGAAAAAGTCGCATGAAATCCTCATGGGAAGTGACCAAACGGATTAATCAAGATACTACAATAACAGTGCTTCCAGCTAGGTGCGTCCACTTCACTGGAACCTATATCATAGTTCTTGGAAGAAGTTCCAACCATCATATCTGCCTGAGATTCAAATCTAGTTGGTAAGAGGATAATTCAGACAACGTCTGAAAAGGAAAGGTTGCAACACAAATCGACGAGATGACGTTGCGAGATTCTCAAGAAATGGACTATGGTAGTAAGCTCCAAAACATGAGCTGGTTCCGCTACACACATATGAACATGCTGTCCTAGACATGCATGACCACATAGTAGTCTTACAACAAAACACTACCGAGTTCTGGTTGGGAACCATCATCAAGGATATCGAAGTCCTTGCATAAGGCATGCTCTTAAGAAGGAACTTCTTCTCCTTGAACAAATCAATCGGTGGCTTGGTGTGCTAAGAATACATATAGAATGAAGGTTGCAAGTCTCGGGCTAAAGAATACTTAGCACATATGCATGGTGACTTGAGATGATTCGGAGGAAGCAAAATCTAACTTTCTCGAATTCACATGACAACTTGCACCAAATGCACATGAACTTAGAGGAAGCCACTTCTTTCATCATGAATTATACTTCATGGGTTAACATGAAGATAAAGTTTAAGAAAATTTCCAACACTAGCTTTAATGTTCAATATGAATCATGGAGAGCATAAACATGTTGCCGATGGGCTTGACAACAATTCATCGAGGTTTCCATACAAATGAAATTCCACAATCATGGAAACAAGCTGATAGCCCTGGTCAGACCCAAAAGATATAATAGTGTATGCTCGAGGAAACAACCATGGTTAAGACAACATTACGAACATCGTTGGTTCTAATTTGATTTGATGATAGCCCATACTCAAATCAAGGATTGGATAGGACAATAGCGCCGAGAATTGATCACGAGGATCAATCGATCAAGATAACATCTCTCTCGAACACACATATACAAAGAGTTATCCCTTTGGAATGATCTAAGTCGGATAAAGCTTTTATCTTCCAACTCTCCAAGTTGTTGTTTAAGCAACCAACTAGCTCAGGGTATCAACACAATTTCTTGGAGAAGGGGTGGTTTACAAGAAACCAACTTGATCACGAACTCAACATAACTGTCAAGGGACAACCTGGTAATACTTCCGAGAAGATATTCGGAAAATCACGAACCACCGATGCGTTATTGAGCTCCGGAGCAATCTTGCTTTCGAGGCAAGATGATGTGATCAAATAAGAAAGGAATTGACACAATCCTAACTCTTTGATTGAAGAGTGCACGAAAAATATGGACTAAGTGCACGATCAATCTTAGGATGATGATTCAATAACCAACATGCTAAGAATGAAATTTTTGTCCTTTAGCTACCAAGCAACACGGTTACTAGGAGTATTGATTTCATACATCATAGTTCACTTGTCGGCATTCCGGTTGCGACAACACGGGACCGAGGAATGAATAATGATCGAGAAGTATCACTGTACCAAGAATTCATAAGATGGTGTGCAATTCCCATGACGTTCTTGATATAAGATGGTAATACTCCAGGGTAGAACAGAACAAAAGCTGGATTGGCATTTTGATCTGCGGACTACGACTACTTTGACTCAATCCTCGATATGGATGAGATACTGGAGTTTGTTTCTCCTAGTCATTCTGAAATAGAACGGTGTGACAGACCACAAGAGTAATAAGGCATCGATGAACACGAATGCACACATACTCTTGACTATTGCTACCTCTTGAGCACTGCGTTGGTTTTCCCTTGAAGAGGAAAGGGTGATGCAGCAAAGTAGCGTAAGTATTTCCCTCAGTTTTGAGAACCAAGGTATCAATCCAGTAGGAGGCTACGCGCGAGTCCCTCGCACCTACACAAACAAATAAATCCTGCAACCAACGCGATAAGGGGTTGTCAATCCCTACGATCACTTACGAGTGAGATCGATAGATATGATAAGATAATATTTTGGTACTTTTATGATAAAGATGCAAAGTAAAATAAAAGCAAAGGAAAATAACTAAGTATTGGAAGATTAATATGATGGAGAATAGACCGGGGCCATAGGTTTCACTAGTGGCTTCTCTCAAGAGCATAAGTATTCTACCGTGGGTGAACAAATTACTGTTGAGCAATTGATAGAATTGAGCATAGTTATGAGAATATCTAGGTATGATCATGTATATAGGCATCACGTCGAGACAAGTAGACCGACTCTGCTGCATCTACTTCTATTACTCACACATCGACCGCTATCCGGCATGCATCTAGAGTATTAAGTTCATAAGAACAGAGTAGCATGTAAGCAAGATGACATGATGTAGAGGATAAATTCATGCAATATGATATAAACCCCATCTTGTTATCCTCGATGGCAACAATACAATCGTGCCTTGCTGCTTATACTGTCACTAGGAAAGGACACATAAGATTGAACCGAAAGCTAAGCACTTCTCCCATTGCAAGAAAGATCAATCTAGTAGGCCAAACCAAACTGATAATTCGAAGATACTTGCAAAGATAACCAATCATACATAAAATAATTGAGAGAAGATTCAAATATTGGTCATAGATAAACTTGATCATAAACCCACAATTCATCGGTCTCAACAAACACACATAAAAGAATATTACATCGAATAGATCTCCACGAGAGAGGGAGAAGATGTATTGAGATCAAAAAGAGAAAAGCCATCTAGCTACTAACTATGGACCCGAAGGTCTGAGGTAAACTACTCACACTTCATCGGAGGGCTATGTTGTTGATCTAGGAGCCCTCGTGATCGATGCCCCTTCCGTGAACTCAGAACAGGCCCAAGATGGGATCTTGTGGGTATAGAAGGTTCTTGTGGTGGAATTAGGTTTTGGCTCCGTATCTGATCGTTTGAAGTGCGTGGGTATTATAGGAGGAAGAATGCGTTGGTGGAGCAGGGGGGCCACGAAGGTGGAGGGCGCATACAGAATGGCCGCGCCCCTACCTCGTGGCCTCCTGGTTTGTTTCTTGACGTAGGGTCCAAGTCTCCTGGATCATGTTCGCTCCGAAAATCATGTTCCCGAAGGTTTCATTCCGTTTGGACTCCATTTGATATCCTTTTTCTACGAAACTCTGGAATAGGCAAAAAACAGCAGTTCTAGGCTGGGCCTCTGGTTAATATGTTAGTCCCAAAAATAATATAAAAGTGAATTATAAAGCCCAATAATGTCCAAAACAAAAGATAATATAGCATGGAGCAATCAAAAATTATAGATACGTTGGAGACGTATCAAGCATCCCCAAGCTTAATTCCTGCTCGTCCTCGAGTAGGTAAATGATAAAAACAGAATTTTGGATGCGGAGTGCTACTTGGCATAATTTCAATGTAATTCTTCTTAATTGTGGTATGAATATTCAGATCCATAAGATTCAAGACAAAAGTTTAATATTGACATAAAAATAATAATACTTCAAGCATACTAACTAAGCAATCATGTCTTCTCAAAATAACATGGCCAAAGAAAGTTATCCCTACAAAATCATATAGTCTGGCTATGCTCTATCTTCACCACACAAAGTATTTAAATCATGCACAACCCGATGACAAGCCAAGCAATGTTTCATACTTTTGACATTTTCAAACTTTTCAATCTTCACGCAATACATGGCGTGAGCCATGGACATAGGACTACATGTGGAATAGAATGGTGGTTGTGGAGAAGACAAAAGGAGGAGACTATAGTCTCACATCAACTAAGCGTATCAACGGGCTATGGAGATGCCCATGAATAGATATCAATGTGAGTGAGTAGGGATTGCCATGCAGCGGATGCACTAGAGCTATAAGTATATGAAAGCTCAACAAAGGAAACTAAGTGGGTGTGCATCCAGCTAAAGCTTGCTCCACGAAGACCTAGGGCATTTGAGGAAGCCCATCATTGGAATATACAAGCCAAGTTCTATAATGAAAAATTCCTACTAGTATATGAAAATGATATCATAGGAGACTCTCTATCATGAAGATCATGATGCTACTTTGAAGCACAAGTGTGGTAAAGGATAGTAACATTGTCCCTTCTCTCTTTTTCTCATTTTTTTATTTTTATGCAGAGTCTCATCCCGACTTGTGGGGAATCATAGTCTCCATCATCCTTTCCTCACTTGGGACATTGCTCTAATAATGATGATCATCACACTTTTTATTTACTTACAACTTATGAATTACAACTCAATACTTAGAACAAAGTATGACTCTATATGAATGCCTCCGTGGTGTATCGGAAAATGCTATGAATCAAGGCGACATGTATGAAAAATTATGAGCGCTGGCTTTGCCACAAATACAATGTCAACTACATGATCATGCGAGGCAATATGACAATGATGGAGTATGTCATGATAAATGGAATGGTGGAAAGTTGCATGGCAATATATCTCGGAATGGCTATGGAAATGCCATGATAGGTAGGTATGGTGGCTGTTTTGAGGAAGGTATATGGTGGGTGTATGATACCGGCGAAAAGTGTGCGGTATTAGAGAGGCTAGCAATGATGGTAGAAAGAAGGGTGCGTATAATCCGTGGACTCAACATTATTCATAAAGAACTCATATACTTATTGCAAAAATCTACAAGTTATCAAAGCAAAGTATTACGCGCATGCTCCTAGGGGGATAGATTGGTAGGAAAAGACCATCGCTCGTCCCCGACCGCCACTCATAAGGAAGACAATCAATAAATACATCATGCTCTGACTTCATCACATAACGGTTCACCATACGTGCATGCTACGGGAATCACAAACTTTAACACAAGTATTTCTTAAATCCACAACTACTCAACTAGCATGACTCTAATATCACCATCTTCATATCTCAAAACAATTATCAAGCATCAAACTTCTCATAGTATTCAACACACTCATAAAATTTTTCTTTTACTAATCTAGTATGCGAGCATATTAGAATTATTTAAGCAAATTACCATGCTATTTAAGACTCTCAAAATAATCTAAGTGAAGTATGAGAGATCAATAGTTTGTATAAAACAAATCCACAACCGTGCTCTAAAAGATATAAGTGAAGCACTAGAGCAAAACTATATAACTCAAAAGATATAAGTGAAGCACATAGAGTATTCTAATAATTTCCGAATCAAGTGTGACTCTCTCAAAAGGCGTGTACATCAAGGATGATTGTGGTAAACTAAAAAGCAAATACTCAAATCATATAAGACGCTCCAAGCAAAACACATATCATGTGGTGAATAAAAATATAGCCCCAAGTAAAGTTGCCGATGGAAGTAGACGAAAGAGGGGATGCCTTCCGGGGCATCCCCAAGCTTCGACGTTTTGGTGTCCTTGGATTATCTTGGGGGGTTCCATGGGCATCCCCAAGCTTAGGCTCTTGCCACTCCTTGTTCCATAATCCATCAAATCTTTCACCCAAAACTTGAAAACTTCACAACACAAAACTCAGCAGAAAATCTCGTGAGCTCCGTCAGCGAAAGAAAACAAAAGACCACTTCAAGGTACTATAATGAACTCATTATTTATTTATATTGGTGTTAAACCTAATTTATTCCAACTTCTCTATGGTTTATAAACTATTTTACTAGCCATAGATTCATCAAAATAAGCAAACAACACACAAAAACAGAATCTGTCAAAAACAGAACAGTCTGTAGTAATATGTAACTATCGCAAACTTCTGGAACTCAAAAAAATCAGCGAAAATAGGACGATCTAGAAATTGTTTTTATTGATCTGAATCATTTGGAATAAATATTTTATCACGTTCTGGTGATTTTTAACAATTATTTTTGTGAACAGAAAGTTTCTGGAAATTTCTGCAAGATCAAATAACTATCATCCAAGAAGATCCTATAGGTTAAACTTGGCACAAACACTAATTAAAACATAAAAACACATCTAACCAGAGGCTAGAACAAAAATTTATTCATAAACAGAATAAAAAAGCAAAAAACTAAAAATAAAATTGGGTTGCCTCCCAACAAGCGCTATCGTTTAACGCCCCTAGCTAGGCATAAAATCAAGGATAGATCTAGGTATTGCCATATTTGGTAGGCAATCCATAAGTGGCTCTCATAATAGATTCATATGGTAATTTTATTTTCTTCCTAGGGAAGTATTCCATGTATTTCTTTAATGGAAATTGGAATCTAATATTCCCTTCCTTCATATCAATAATTGCACCAATCGTTCTAAGGAAAGGTCTACCAAGAATAATAGGACATGAAGGATTGCAATCTATATCAAAACGATAAAATCTCTGGGCACATAGTTCCTATTTGCAACAATAAGAACATCATTAATCCTTCCCATCGGTTTCTTAATGGTGGAATCCATAAAGTGCAAATTTAAAGAGCAATCATCAAAATCATAGAAACCTAACAAATCGCACAAAGTTTTGGGAATAGTGGAAACACTAGCACCCAAATCACACAAAGCATAGCATTCATGATCTTTAATCTTAATTTTAATAGTAGGTTCCCCTCATCATAAAGTTTTCTAGGGATAGAAACATCCAACTCAAGCTTTTCTTCATAAGATTGCATCAAAACATCAACGATATGTTTGGTAAAAGCTTTATTTTGACTATAAGCATGTGGAGAATTTAGCACGGATTGCAACAAGGAAATACAATCTATCAAGAGCAATTATCATAATTAAATTCCTTGAAATCCAAAATAGTAGGTTTATTAACATCTAATGTTTTGATCTCTTCAATCCACTTTTATCAATTTTAGCATCAAGATCTAAAAATTCGAATTTTGGAGCGCCTTCTAGGTAAAGGTGGATCATATTCAGTCCCATTATTATCAAGATTCATATTGCAAAACAAAAGATTTAATAGGGACACATCAATAACTTTAGATCTTCATCTTTATTTTCATAGAGATTTGAAGAACACGCTTTTATAAAGCAATCTTTCTTATACGCATCCTAGCAGTTCTTTCTTTGCACTCATCAATGGAAATTCTCATGGCTTTGAGAGACTCATTGATATCATGCTTAGGAGGAATAGATCTAAGTTTCAAAGAATCAACATCAAGAGAAATTCTATCAACGTTCTAGCCAATTCATCAACTTTAAGCAATTTTTCTTCAAGCAAAGCATTGAAATTTGTCGGGAGGCTGATCGTACCCACGAACACCCTCAGGGGCAGCGGACGGACCTTCGATTCGGTGGGGCGGAGATTGCGAAAGAAAGCAGATCGGTGAAACCACAGCAGTTACCCAACCGGAGCTCTCCGGAGATAATACTCCTACTGCTGCTTGGTTGATTGTATTGTGTTCTTGCTAGGGAGAAATGAGAGCTACAAAACCTAGCTTGAGTGCCTCTGGTTTGAGTGAGTCGAACCGAACTGGCGAACCCTTTCTCGTTGCATGGGCCTCCTTTTATATGCTCAAGGGGTCACCAACAGGCGCAAGCGTGAGCGAGGGCAAAAATGGGAAAATGAGTTGCGGTTGGTGCAACTACTTTGTCTGATGTACTCTACCTAACTCGGCGGCAAGGGACAAAAGCATTAAATGCCCGTCCGTGTCGCTGAAACGGTACTGCTTGAGGACCGTCGGGGCGTCACCGTTCGCCCACGATGGCAGTCTTGTCAGCGCCGCTTATCGCTGCTCTCCGCTGGCTGCACGACCTCTTGACACGCGCGCCTGGGATAGCCCCGTGGCGACACGTCGGCGGATGAGCTAGAGCGGAGATGAAGAGAGGTTGCCTACCGCGGCAAGCACCTTGTCGCGGCTGAATCCTGTCACTTTCGGAAGCTTGTCGCTCACCGAGCCTTCCACAAGCTCCTCTTGCCGGGGTCTTGTCTTCTGCGTGCCTTGAGTGGCCTTCCCGACAAGCTCCTCTTGCCGGGGCCTTGTCTCCTTGACTTGAATACTTTGTTCTTGAATGGCTCCAAAGGAACGCGGAGGACCTTGGCGGTCATTAGGCAAACCTTGCCGAGGTCTTGCTGTTGCCCGTGCATGAGTTCGGGATACTAGGGTACCCCTACTCTAGTACACCGGCAGAGACCCCGAGCTGGGCCACACAGGCGCCGAGCTCTGTTAGGCTAGGCCCAAAACAGTGTCTTGAGCACTTGTGGCCTAGATCACGCCGTTACTTGCTCTTGACCCACCACGTCCCCCACGAGCAGCCCGCGTCGACTGGCGGCGTCGGGGAGAGATCGTGGGGGTTTCTTTAGTGGAAAAGCGGGCGTCCGCCCCTCTCCCTCCTTATAAACAGGGAAACAGGGGCAGTCGCCCACCTCGCCATTGCTGTCCCATCTCGAAAACCACTGCCGCTCCCCTTCTTCTCAAGTGTCAGTGAGGCGGCGCTCCGCCCCATCGCCACCAGCGCCACCAATGTCGTGGTCTCCTCCACCACCTCCGCCATGGCTCCGAAAGCCGACAAGGGAAGGCGTGAAGTCGGCCGGCGCAGCGGCTCATGACCTCTGCGAAAGGCGGGCCACCTCGACCCCAGCTCGGCGCAAAAGGAGGTGAGGGAGGGCTACTACCTCTTAAAGTCGGCCGGAGGCAGCGCATCCGCGCACAAGGGTAATCTCAGCCGCGCATCGAGTTGGTTTCTGTCGGGTACCCTTCTTGGCGCTCTTCTTATATGCGGGCTCTGCCCACCCTTTTCAATTCTTTGCGATATCACTTGAACACCTCGGGCCGCCTCCTTGATTTCACCCCTAGCGCCGTCCTAACCATGGCGTTTTCGCACACCTTTGCGAAAACTTTGTCGGAATCCACCCAAACATAGCCCTCTTCCGCCACTTCTTTATGCCCGCATTGAGAGAGAGAGAGCCACTTGCGGAGGGATTGCTTGGATCTCGGGATCGGCAAGAAAGAAGCCTATCTGGAAGGAGCTCCATGACAAGTGGGAGGAGTGGAGAGCCGATTGGTGTTGGATCATTGAGAGAACCCGCAGCCCTTCACTGCCCAGCGTAAACTCCCATAGTGTGGCAGCGATTGGAGCAACTTGGCGCGGAGGATGCTAGGTTGAAGATTGCTGTGACCGGATCTTGCGCCTCGGGCATGCGGACTCCTGTAAGCGCCGTTGGCGCAGATTTCCTTCGTCGCGCCGCTCCCTTGCAAGAGAGGAGGCCTGCTTGGGAGTTCAAAATCGGCGGACATCATGAGGCTGCGCCGGGCCTCAAGCTGGAATTTCACCGTCTTGGAGCTGGATCACGATCTTCTTGGAGCTGTTCAAGCCTGACCGAATCACCCCAAGTGGTTCATGTTGCCAAGGGGTGCGTTCCTTTGTGCAACAACTCTTAGCTCGACCGCATCCGTGCAATGATGCCGTTGTGTGATTCTCATGGGATCGTTCCAACTTGGCAAGAGCCCATCGATGGCGTCGTGCAGCAGTTCTTGACGACTGGAAGAAGTGCCGATCCGCCCGACGGCAGTAAGTGGCTCACCAGCGACACCACCGAGCCAGTGTTGCCTCGCCACCAAGCTGGAGGAGGCGAAGCTGCTGCCCATTGGTGGTCAGGTTCACCGTGGAGGCGGAGGAGAGGCGGCTGGCAAGCCTTGCCGACGAGGAGCTTGCAGGGCGGAGGAGCAGGCCGAGCTGAAGCTGAGCGAGCAGGCCTGCAGGCGCCTCCCCCACCTTGGTGGCTTGCAGCGGGGGAGCCACAGCTCCACCAGAAAGGCGCCTCCATAGGGCACCGGGGAAGTGGCGGGGGCAGGGCAGGCTAACAGCCGTCGCGCCAGCAGCCGTGCTCCACCGCGGCAAGCTTGCTGCCTTGGGCGCCTCACGCCACAGCAAGCTGGGCGGGGCCTTACAGGACCACGGCTCCTGCACCCGCCAAGCGTCAGGGAGCCTACTCTTCCAGCTCGTCGCACGGAGGCGGACCAGAATTGACTTCTCCACGCTCAGCTCGAGGAAGAAGAAGAGTAAGATCTTGTCGCTGCTACTTGTAATTCTTCAATTTTATGCTTTGTCTTGTGTCGACTTGCTTCATTCTGAACTCTTTCCTTTTGGGACGTTGGCCCGAAGGCTTGAAGAGCCAAGACCGGTGGTCGTCATAGAAGGCGATCCCCTACTGCAACTTGAGGCGCCTGAGACCCCCTTGCGGACCCGGCAACCCTTCCTCAAAGCAGCCCCAGCGCCCCAGCGTAAGTATATGATTTATTTCTTACGGTTAGGCATGCATGGGTGCTCCTTCTTCTGATATCGACTTGTTGATTTGTGTAGGAAGCGAGCAGCCCGCCGGGGGTGTCTGAGGTCGTTCGACATGCCATCTGCTTCAACCCGCCGCCAAGGAAGATCCCCGGCAAGAGTGCCCTCCGGCAAGGAGGCTTCTCCATCAGGGGCGGCTCTCCGGCAAGGGATGACTCCATCA
The DNA here is from genome assembly GCA_021605205.1 of Aegilops longissima. Classification (NCBI taxonomy): domain Eukaryota; kingdom Viridiplantae; phylum Streptophyta; class Magnoliopsida; order Poales; family Poaceae; genus Aegilops; species Aegilops longissima. The sequence continues at coordinate 14,037 of JAHIAM010001514.1, forward strand.
ACCCTCCGGTGGTGAGGCTACAGCTGCAGATCCCATCGCAGGTAAGCTTCTTGCCTATAAGCTGCCCCTGTGGTTTTCTTCTTTCAATTCTTCTTTTGGATATTTTGCTCGACTTTTCTTTCTTTTCCTTATTGTCGAGATCCATCCGCCATGAGCCGATGGAGGTTGAGGTCGCCCGGCGAGAGGACACAGCAGCAACATTAGCGACACCGTCGTCGCGAGGAAGGACCTGGCGCGGGCGAGCCCGCCCGTAGAAGAAGCCGCCAAAGGCTGGCCTTGGAAGCGGCGAGGTCAGCGATCATCTTGCGACCACGAGGCCGCGGGAGGCGGCAGGCGCTACCGACCCAGATCCCTCGGCCGCTGCCATGGCGCCGAGGCTCAGGAGCCCAGCCAGCGCCTACTTGAAGGCGGCGATGGGGTCTTCATCAAGCTCCCACAGGCGTCGAGCTCGGGGCACCGATCGAGGAGAAACCTTCGACGAAGAGCTGCTCGCCTCCCGCTGGGCTGTCGTTGGTCGGCCAGCAAGCAGCGGCGTGGCGAAATCTGAGGAGAACAGCTCTGAAGAAGCTCTTTGTCGCTCTACCGCGCCCGACAAGCCAAGTTGGAGTCAGGGAAGCACTTGTCGCGAGGCGGAGCGGTTATGGAAGAAGCGAAGAGCTCGAGGCGCCAACCAAGCTCTCGGGCGTAGCGGAAGGCGGGGCGACTTCTTGAAAGCGCTGGCCTTCATTACGGAGAAGGCTGAGGTCGAGGGCAGCAGCGGCTTGCGGCGAGAAGCTGTCTGCGCAAAGAAGCTGGCGCAGGGAAGATCAACCTTGACAGCTATGAGGAAGAGCTTGCAGCGGCGTGAGCAATCAATTGGCGGAGCCCTCCAGGAAGCAAAGATGCTGCTGCTGGCTGCCGAGGCCGCCAAGAAGGAGTTGGAGGCGAGGTGGCGCTTGCTGGAGGCCACCCTCCAGGAAGAAGCGGCGAGGAGGTGCTTATTTGAAGCCAGCAATGAAGGGCGCCTACACTCTTGGCGAGTTGCAGGACCGTCTCGCTGAGAGGATCAAAAACTCGGCCATAAGGACTCCAAGGCAGATCTTGAGCTAAAGCTGACCACCTTGATGGAGCCATTTGGGCCAGGCGCCAAGGAGGCGGGGAAGTGGAGTGCATTGGAGAAGATCAAAGGCCAGCGAGGAGCTCTTTGGTGAATGCCACGACCGCCAGGACACCTTGGGAGAAGGCGTGATGCCTTTGGGCGGAGGGCCTTGTGAATCTGCCGCCGCCATCGACAAGGAGCTGATGGAGCTGGGGATGGTGGATCTCGGGTACTCCTCCGCAGCGGCGCCTTCAACCCAGCGCCAAGCTCAGCCTGTTCCTCAAGGGCGTGGTGGCGGCCCTCCAGTGACTCGGGAAGAGATCCCAGCGGTTGGCCGGCAAGTCGCGCCAAATCTGCGAGGGCTCTTGAAGAGTCTTGATGAAGGTGGCCTTCCATAATCGAGGCGTTAACCGTAGCGTCCTCAAGTCCTTGCCGCTGACTCTCGGCGTTAAGCGCTCAAGGCCCTATCGCACCATTGTGGACAGGGTGGCGAGGTCAAGAGGTTCGATGGCGACCGGCGTAGACTAGGCCGCCGTTTATCTTTCCCTTATCATTTGTTGATCATGTTTAGAAGAACAATCTATTAGATCTGCGACAAGTTATTTTATAATATAACTCTATCTTAGGCAATGATTGCAATGTTATTTCCTTTACTTGTTCCTTCCTTTGTATGTTTGTGCCCTCGCTTTTAGGGAACTTGTCGGTATGAGCACCTTTGCGCGATCGCTGAGTGCGGGCGTCGGCAACTTCTTTGGCGGTGCCGCCTCGACAAACAACCTTATCGCGACTAGTTGCAGCTCACTTAAGTTGTTGAAGCGGACTCGAAACAAAGTAAGGTGCAAACTAGCCCTGAGTTGGTTCCTTCGCACAGGGTTTTCATACAAACACACGATGCGTTCAAGGAAGATAACAAAAATTTAAAACAAACTGCTCAAACTTTGGCAACTTAGCTTTTCTGTCGTTTGCTTCCCGGTAAGGTAGAATTTCTTTGAGCTATGTTTGGTCCACAACATTATCTTCTTCTCCTTCCCCCCTGACAAACTTGTGGGCGAGGGAACCTTCTCTTCTTTGAGAATGAGAAAGAAGAGAACATAAAGATATGGAGCCCAGCTCGTTATTGCTTACGGAATAGGTGCTGCACAAAGTGTCGGATAATACATGCAAAGTAAAAGAAAAATGCACGAAATTGACAAGATGTGCGAACACATGAGCTTCTTGATGCCGGGTCTGCGCCCGGCTTTGTACAAAAGGATTACATGCGACATGGGCAAGACTTGTACAAAAGGTGGTTGCGGAACAGGTTCGGCAACCGCCTTATCGGTAAAACTTCGAAGATGCTCAATATTCAGGAGTTTCTCACGGAATGCCATCTTGGTCTCAAAGCGAGACAGCGCCAGGCCTAGTATTTCGTCTCACCCGATAAGGGCCTTCCCTTGGCGTCAACTTGTTGCAATTCTTGGCGGACTGAGCAGCGCGAAGAACAAGTCGCCTTCCTCGAGACTTACGGCACTAACTGCGGCTATGGTAGCAGCAAAGTTTGCTGATAACAAGTGGCTCGTCTGGCGGCTGAAAGCGGTCCTCCTCAAGGAGCGGCAGCGTCATCTTATCGCAGCTGCTCTTGCTCAACTCATCATAGCGAGTACTCGAGGTGACCATATCTGAGTTCCGTGGGAGAAATGCCTCTGCTCCATAGACTAGAGCAAAAGGTATACGGCGGTGGCTCGATTTGGCGTCGTCTGATCGACCAAGAACCACCGGCAGCTCCTCAATCCGTTTCTTCCGCACTTATGCAGCTGCCGAAAGTTACGGTCTTGAGTCCTCGCAGCACTTCAGCGTTTGCCCTTTCCGCTTGACCGTTGCTTCTCGGATGAGCAACATAAGCAAAGCAGACCTTGGCGCCAAGATCTTGGACGTACTGTATGAAGGTGCGGCTCGTGAATTGTGTGCCGTTGTCGGTGATGATCCTGTTATGAATCCCAAAGCGGCAAACAATGCGACTGAGAAGAACTTGCTTGTCTTTGTCACCTTCCTCCTTGCTTCCACTTCGGCCACTTTGTGAACTTGTCGATTACGACGTACAAGTACTCAAAGCCCCATTACTTTCGGGAAAGGGGCGAGGATGTCGAAACCCAGGACCGAAAATGGCGAGGATAAAGGGATGCGTGCGGAGAGCTTGAGCTGGCTGGTGTATCTGCTTGGAATGGGCCTGCACGCTTCACACTTGGTTACTTGTGCGTTGCATCTGGAGGCTGTCGGCGGAAGAATCCTTAGGAAAGCTTTGCCGACAAGTGCTCTTGCGCCAATGTGGTGACCACATATGCCTCCGTGTATCTCTGCCAATAAGCTTCGTCCATCTTCCGATGAATACACTTCAATTTCACACCATTGAGTATTCTTACATGCAGGATGTTGTCGACAAACTGGTACATACTTGTTTGCCGGGCTACTCTTTCCGCTTCTTCTTGTTCTTGGGAAGTTCTCACTGTCTGAAGGAATTGGACGATCTCTTTGTGCCCATCTTTGGAGCTTGCGGCTCGACAACAAGGACTAAAGGCACATTTGCGGCTTGCAGAACATCAGCTTCTCGGCAAGAACACATGGCTCAGCGGGCTTGATGTTCCCGACAAACTGCGGAGCAAAACTTGTCGGGGCGTCCGCTTCAACTAAGCAAACCCTAGGGCTTGTCGGAGCGGACCGCTCCTCAGCATTATCTTCGTTGATCTTGGGGACCTTCTTGGCGGCGGCTTCAGGGAGCTCTGCCGTAAAGTAGTCACCTGAAACCAACTTCCTCTTCTTGTTCTATCCAATTGATGGTGCTACTGATCGGTTGAGTCAGCTTGAGCACAAAGATCCTGGTTCCACAAGTAACTTAAGTGCAGCGCGCTTGACGAACCATCAGCAATGTCGTTCTGAGCTCTTGGAACATGTTCCATTTGCAGGCCATCAAAGTGCTCTTCTAGCTTCCTCACTTCATCAACATAAGCTTCCATCAGCGGACTCGATAATCCTTGTTCACTTGGCGGACAACAATTGTGAATCTCCCGACGACGAGCTTCTTAATCCCAAGGTCCGCTGCGATCACGAGACCGGCAAGCAAACCTTCATACTCTGTAGTATTGTTAGTTGCTTGCTCCTTGGGAAAGTGCATCTGGACTACGTACTTGAGGTGCTCTCCGGTGGGTCGACAAATGTAGCCTTGACACCGGCGCCTTACTGATGAAGAGCACCGTCAAAGTACATTAGCCACTCTTTGCTTGCTTCCTTAGCCAGGGATGCTCGTTTAAGGATTTCTTCGTCTTGTGTTGGCGTCCATTCTGCTATGAACTCTGCCAATGCTCGCTTTGGATAGTTGAAGTGCTTTCAAACTTGAGGCCAAAGCTTGTGAGTTCGGTGCCCTTTCGACAATCCTGCTGTTATACGGATTTTGCGTTATCCTCTTGACGAGCAAGTGGTGTTGTGATCTCATGTGCTTGAAAGTAATGGCGCAGCTTTCTCGAGGCCACAAGGAGGCCGAAAAGCAACTTCTGGACACCAGAGTACCTCGACCTAGTTGTTGGAAATATGCCCTTGAGGCAATAATAAATTAGTTATTATTATATTTGTTCATGATAATCGTTTATTATCCATGCTATAATTGTATTGATAGGAAACTTCGAGATACATGTGTGGATACATGAACAACACCATGTCCTAGTAGGCCTCTAGTTGACTAGCTCGTTGATCAATAGATGGTTACGGTTTCACGACCATGGACATTGGATGTCATTGATAGCGGGATCACATCATTAGTAGAATGATGTGATGGACAAGACAATCCTAAGCCTAGCACAAGATGCGTAGTTAAGTATGCTAAAGCTTTTCTAATGTCAAGTATAATTTCCTTAGACCATGAGATTGTGCAACTCCGGATACCGTAGGAATGCTTTGGGTGTACCAAAGCGTCCTGGCGTAATGGCGGGTGACTATAAAGGTGCACTACTGGTATCTCCGAAAGTGTGCATTGGGTTGCACGAATCGAGGCTGGGATTTGTCACTCCGTGTCAGCGGAGAGGTATCTCTGGGCCCACTCGGTAGGACATCATCATAATGTGCACAATGTGATCAAGGTTGATCACGAGATGATGTGTTGAGAGCGAGTAAAGAGACTTGCGGAAGCGAGATTGAACAAGGTATCGGGATACCGGCGATCGAATCTCGGGCAAATCTAATACCGCTAGACAAAGGGAATTGTATCACGGGATCGATTGAGTCCTTGACATCGTGGTTCATCCGATGAGATCATCGTGGAATATGTAGGAGCCAACATGGGTATCCAGATCCGCTGTTGGTTATTGACGGAGAAGCGTCTCGGTCATATGCATAGTTCCCGAACCCGTAGGGTCTACACATAAGGTTCGATGGCGCTAGGGTTATAAAGGAAGTTTGTATGTGGTTACGAATGTTGTTGAGTCCGGATGAGATTCCGGACGTCACGAGTTCGGAATGGTGGGAGGTAAAGATTTATATATGGGAAGTCCTGTTTTGGTCATAGGAAAAGTTTGGGTTTTTCGGTAACGTGCTGGGACCACGGGAGGTCGAGGGTCCACAAGTGGGGCCACTAACCCGGAGGCTGCATGAGCCAAGTGTGGGAGGAACCAGCCCCGGTGGGCTGGTGCCCCACAAGGGCCCAGGTGCAAGGAGAGAGTGGGAGGGCAAACCCTAGAGGCGAGATGGGCCTAAGGCCCATCTGGTGGGCGCCTCCCTCTCCCTCCCCTTTTGGCCGCCTCCCCAAGCCCCATCTAGGGCTGGCCGCACCCCTTGGGGGTGGAAACCCTAGATGGGGGCGCAGCCCTCCCCTCCCCTATATATACTTGGGGTTTGGGGCTGCCCAACACACATGAGTTTTCTCCCTCTCTTGGTGCAGCCCTGCCTCTCCTCCTCCTCCTCTCCCGTGGTGCTTGGCGAAGTCCTGCGGGATTGCCACGCTCCTCCATCACCACCATGCCGTTGTGCTGCTGCTGGATGGAGTCTTCCTCAACCTCTCCCTCTCTCCTTGCTGGATCAAGGCGTGGGAGGCGTCACCGGCTGTCGTGTGTTGAGCGGCGGAGGTGCCGTCCATTCGGCACTAGGATCTCCGGTGATTTGAATCACGGCGAATCGACTCCTTCAACCCCGTTCACTTGAGCGCTTCCGCTTAGCGATCTACAAGGGTATGTAGATGCACTCTCCTTCCCTCGTTGCTAGTTTCTCCATAGATAGATCTTGGTGACACGTGGGAAAATTTTGAATTTCTGCTACATTCCCCAGCGGTGGCATCATGAGCTGGGTCTATTGCGTAGATTCTTTGCGAGTAGAACACAAAAGTAGTTGTGGGCGTTGATGATGTTCAATATGCTTGCGTTACTAGTCCAATCTTTTTCGGCGGTATTGTGGGATGAAGCGGCCGGACCGACCTTACGTACTCTTCGTGAGGCAGAGTTCCACCGGTGACATGCACTTGGTGCATAAGGTGGCTAGCGGGTGCAGTCTCTCCACTTTAGTTGGAGCGGATTCGATGAAAAGGGTCCTTATGAAGGGTAAATAGCAATTGGCATATCATGTTGTGGTTTTGCGTAGGTAAGCGTTCTTGCTAGAAACCCATAGCAGCCACGTAAAACATGCAAACAACAATTAGAGGGCGTCTAACTTGTTTTTGCAGGGTATGCTATGTGATGTGATATGGCCAAGAAGAATGTGATGAATGATATGTGATGTATGAGATTGATCATGTTCTTGTAATAGGAATCACGACTTGCATGTCGATGAGTATGACAACCGGCAGGAGCCATAGGAGTTGTCTTAATTTATTTTATGACCTGCGTGTCATTGAACAGCATCATGTAATTACTTTACTTTATTGCTAACGGTAGCCATAGTAGTAGAAGTAATAAGTTGGCGAGACAACTCCATGGAACACGATGATGGAGATCATGATGATGGAGATCATGGTGTCATGCGGTGGCGATGATGATCATGGAGCCCGAAGATGGAGATCAATGGAGCTATATGATATTGGCCATATCATGTCACTACTATATAATTGCATGTGATGTTTATTATGTTTATGCATCTTGTTTACTTAGAGCGACGGTAGTAAATAAGATGATCCCTTACAACAATTTCAAGAAGTGTTCTCCCTAAGCTGTGCACCGTTGCTAAAGTTAAGTCGCTTCTAAGCACCACGTGATGATCGGGTGTGATGGATTCCTCGTTCACATACAGCGGGTGTTGTGAGCCTAGCATGTCTGACATGGCCTCGGAACACCTAATACACTTAGGGTTAACAGCGAGCCTAGCATGTACAGACATGGCCTCGGAACACGAGACCCGAAAGGTCGAGCATGAGTCGTATAGTAGAATCGATCAACATGAAGATGTTCACCGATGATGACTAGTCCGTCTCACGTGATGATCGGACCCGGCCTAGTTGACTTCGGATCGTGTAATCACTTAGATGACTAGAGGGATGTCTATCTGGTGGGAGTTCATGAGATGAACTTAATTATCCTGAACATAGTCAAAGATCTTTGCAAATTATGTAAATGGCTCGCTTTAGTTCCTTGTTTAGATATGTTCCTAGAAAATATAGTTGAAAGTTGACAATAGCGATTATCGCGGACGGTGAAAGCTTATGTCCTTAATGCACGCTCGGTGTGATGAACCCCAAGCGTCGTTTGTGGATGTTGCGAACATCGGACATAGGCGTTTTGATAACTCGTGATAGTTCGATTAAGCGGTTTAGAGTTGAGGCACCAAAGGCGTTTTTGAGCGTCGCGGAACATATGAGATGTTTGAGGGCTGAAATTGGGATTTCAGGATCGTGCCACGTCAAGAGGTATAAGACCTCGGCGATTTTCTTAGCCTGCAAACTAAGGAAAAAAGCTCAATCGTTGAGCTTGTGCTCAGATTATCTGAGTACAACAATCACTTGAATCGAGTGGGAGTTGATCTTCGGATGAGATAGTGATGTTTCTCCAAAGTCATTGCCACCAAGCTGCTAGAGCCCGTGATGAACTATGACATATCAAGGATAGAGATGATGATCCTTGAGGTATTAGCGTTGTTTGACATCGCAAGTAAAAATCAGAAGGAGCATCAATTGTTGATGGTTGGTGAAACCACTAGTTTCAAGAAGGGCAAGGACAGAAGGGACACTTCATGAAGCGTCAAATCAGATTTCTGCTCGATGAAGAAACCCAAGGTTGAACCCAAACCGAGACTAAGTGCTACGTAATGGGAGGAGCGGACCTTTGAAGCGGAACCACCCTAGATACTTGGTAGATGAGAGAAGGCTGGCAAGGTCGATAGAAGTATATTGGATATACATTATGTTAATGTGTACTTTACTAGTACTCCTAGTAGCACCAGGGTATTAGATACGGTTCGGTTGCTAAGTGTTAGTAACTTCGAAATAAAGAGCTACGGAATAAGCGGAGACTAGCTAAAGGTGAGTGACGATATGTGTTGGAAGTTTTCCAATTTTGATGTGATCAAACATCATACGCTCCCTCTACCATCAAGATTAGTATTAAACCTGAATAATTGTCATTTGGTGTTTGCGTTGAGCATAGACATGATTGGATTATGTCTATCATGTCTGTTTATTCATTTAAGGAGAATAATGGTTACTCTGTTTATTTGAATAATACCTTCAATGGTATTGCACCTAATAGGAATGGTTTATTGAATCTCGATCGTAGTGATACATTTTCATGCCAAAAGATATAAGATAGTAATGATAGTACCACTTACTTGTGGCACTGCCATATAAGTCATATTGGTGTAAAAGCGCATGAAGAAGCTCCATGTTGATGGATCTTTGGACTCACTCGTTTTTGAAAAGTTTGAGACATCGAACCATGTCTATTGGTGTATCATGCATGAAGAAACTCCATGCAGATGGATCGTTTGGACTCACTTGATTTTGAATCACTTGAGATATGCAAATCATACCACATGGGCAAGATGGTGAAAAACTCGGTTTGATGAAGATGAAACAAGATAGCAACTTGTTGGAGGTAACACATTTTGATGTGTGTAGTCAATGAGTCTTTGAGGCATCTGATGAATATCGTTATGTTCTTACTTCACGAGATGATTGAGTAGATGTTAAGTATATTTACTTGATGAAACTCAAGTCTGAATTATTGAATGGTTCAAGTAATTTCAGAGTGAAGTTGAAGATCATTGTGACAAGAGGATAAAATGTCCATGATATGATCATAGAGATGAGTATCTCGAGTTCTGAGCTTTGGCACACAATTAAGACATTGTGGAAATTGTTTCACAATTAATACCGCTGGAACACCATAGTGTGATGGTGTGTCCGAACATCATAGTTGCACTCTATTGGATATAGTGCGTACCATGATATCTCTTATCGAATTACCACTATCGTTCATGGGTTGGGCATTAGAGACAACGCACTCACTTTAATAGGGCACCACGTTACTCCGTTGAGGCGACACCGTATGAACT
>JAHIAM010001515.1:0-25332 GCA_021605205.1 Aegilops longissima
ATGCAAGATTGCAAAGGCGTCAAAATTCCTATGCCCACAAATGGCCATCTATGCCTTGATGAAAATGGTATTGACTTGATCACAAGGTATACCGCTCCATGATTGGTTCTTTATTGTACTTATGTGCATCTAGGCCAGATATAATGCTTAGTGTTTGCATGTGTGCCCGATCTCAAGCTACACGAAGGAATCACACCATAAGGTGTGAAGCATATTCTTTGATATCTAGCTCACACACCAACAGTAGGGTTATGGTACCCCAAAGGGCTCTGCTTTTGATCTCATTGGATATTTTGACTCGACTATCTTTGGTGATCGTGTGGACCGCAAGTCAACATCTGGTACTTATCATTTCCTCGGACGGTCTTTGGTACATTGGTCCTCAAAAGCGAAACTGCGTATCAACATCTCTGCGGAAGCTGAGTACATTGATCTTTGGTTCTTGTTGTGCTCGATTGATGTGGATGAAGCAAACTCCCAAGGACTACGACATCAACGTGAATAATGTGCCTCTCTACTGTGACAATGAGAGTGCCATCAAGATTGCTCACAACCAGTTCAGCACTCGAAGACAAAGCACATTCAGATTCGTCATCATTTTCTTCATGATCATGTGTTGAAGGCGACATTTCTATTGAGCATGTGAAGACTGAAGAACTGACTAGCCGATATCTTCACAAAGCCCTTGGATGAGAAGAGATTTAGCAAGTTGCGATGTGAGCTAAATATCTTAGAATCTTGAATGTTCTTTGAAAGGACACTCATCCTAACACTTATGCAAAATTGATGACTTAGATGTGCAACACATGAAGAAGCGTTTTTCTTCAATCAATGAAGAACAACACTCTAAGTGTGAAGAAATTAATGAAGAATTTGATTCTCGAACCCTCTGACGGTTATGCAGCGGTGTCCAAAATCATCATTCTTATCTGATTGGATCACGCCGCCACCAAAGTTAAAATCTTCAATTTGAGTTTTCCTCAGTTTTGAAATTCTTGAGTTTTCAAATTCTTCAACTTTGCAAAATCTTCCTTTGTTTAGTCGTTTTTCTTCATTGGCTATATATATATATATAGGGAAAATCCATCCTACCACCGGTGGTAGTTACCCCATATGTCTATATACTACCATGTGGTACTATATATACTACTTTATCATTTTAAATATATTCATATACTATATCTAAGATATTTCAAAGCAAGTTACATGAAAATATTACATATGAACCCATAGTTTTGTTATATTTCTGAAATATGTAGATATTTATGCGTAAAAAGAGCATACTCAAAACATGATATATACTACCAAAAAATTAGTATATACTACCTAATCATTGTTATATACTACATACTACGTACATACTCTCAATTTTGTGAGATACTACATACAACATACAAAACGCATGAGTGGTGGTAACTACCTGCTTGTGGAAGGCATTGTCATATATATATATATATATATATATATATATATATATATATATATATATATATATATGTATATATATATATATATATATGGGTTTATGTCCTCTCTGACATTCACTTATGGCTATTTCTTCAAGTTGCATTTTACGCTAAGTGAATGTGATCAGACCCTTCCCCTCTATGCTATACTCAAGCCAATCTATTCACAAATTCTTCATATGTGTTCTATTTGAAACTCATTCAAAATCTTCCTTTGTGTCCTTGTCAGCTGAAGAAATTGAAGCGGAACTTTTAACTTATCTTATCCAAAATTTTGGCTTTGCCGCTCAAACCGTTCGCATCCCGATAGACTTATCTATTCACCCTTGATCTCCACTTCTCGATGCGTGGGTGACACATCATCTTGAATGAGAAGGTCAGAACACGTTAGTCCTAAATCTTGGGCGAACAGTTTTTCGCTGCGACTATAAATACCCCTCACCCCTTCCTCACTTCCTTTACTCGCTCGACCTCTCTCTCCGGCTCGAGCTTCTCAAACCCTAAGCGCGCCCGCTTCTCCATAAATGCGCCGGTGAGGAAGGCTTCCTTGCCTCGACCTCGTCACCGTCGTACTTTCGCGCCGACCATGAGAAATCTTCACTTACGCCCGCCGTAGTTTGTCTTCCTCCGCCCGAGTTAGGCGTGGAAGATCTACAGAGCGAACTTCATACGCACCACACTTTGTTCGCCGTGTTCTTCATCCGGGGTAATTAAAGTTACTTTCTCGCCCTCTTTGATTCAAATTTTCTCTACAAAATCTTCAAGGTGTTTATTCTTCAAATCCTCACACACAAAACACCTCACTAGTCATCATTCTTGATTCATTTCTCTAAGCATCATTTTTCTTCAAGATTCCTTAATTGTGTGGATCTTGATCTATACAACTCTGGAACCTAAGACAAAAGCAGCTTAGTGAAATTCTTCAAAACTCATCACAGTCAAATTCCTCAAAAGCTGTTCTTTTTGAAAAACCTTACGAGCATATGACCTCTCAAATTCCTCATAACTATACTTTCTGTTCCACGGTACTCATGTCATTGGCTGAATCACTAGGTTCTCATCAACTTAACTCATTTGCAGCGTACCTCGAAGAAAAGTTGCATACTTCTTGGAGAATTCGATTGTTCAATTACCTCAAGCTGAAGAATATGGCGGCCGGTGAAGCATAAAAAGGAGGAAAGAAGCTGAGGTCATGTTGCTTTTGAAATCTGAGGACATTTACAAAGACTCTTGCTGGCCAGTGAGGCCAAGTTGGAAGGAGAGCAGAAATTAGCGCAAGGTGTGCGCTCTGAGAAGATTGAAAGGAGATGGGCAAGAGAGTGGAGGAGTAAAGGTATGTAACTCAAAGTATATGAAGAAATCGCATAATCCTCCATGCCCAAGAGCTCCATTGGCTTTTGGCCAAGAAAGGCTGCCCCTGACATCAAGCATGGTGAGGATTTTCTGAAGAATGGGCCAAGCGCCAAGCCAAGTTAGCTAGACAAGCCAAAAAGCGATGAGGAAATTCAATGAAGACTCTGCTTTTTGCTGCCCTTAGAGGCCTCTGTCAAGCCTAGGAAATCAATGGTGAAGAAGCCCGTGCACAAGCCAAGTGCTTTACCAACAGTGTCCTCACGGCCAAGTTCCTCAGCAATGCCCTCACGGCCAGAATCTTCAAAGCCCTCACGGCCAATTCCTCATGCTACTCTGCTCCTCCAAAGTCCTCATTTGCTCGGCAAAGTCCTCGGCACACGTGCATCGGCCCACGTGCCAAGGTTTGCTGAGCATCTCTATGCCTCTGGTGTCTCGGTGAGTTCTCGGTGCACCAAATTCTTCATCGAGCCCCCCTCTGCTGAAGACAAAGGCAGCAGCTGGGCGAGGTCCTCGGCCAAGTCCTAAGAAAAAGCAGGTTGCCTTCAAGTGCCATCGGCGATAAAGGCGATGATGATGAATTTGCGAAATCATCGAGAGGCAGAGACAAGAAAAGGGCCGCTAGAGCCAAAGGCACAAGCTGTGGCTGCTATTGGATCTAAGTTGATCCTCGATTACATGGATCTACGGCACAGGACCCAAACACTCCTATGCACGATTTCAAATTGACTCTGGCCAAAGTCACATCTTGACCCATTTCATCTCTGAAGAGAAATGGAAATTTGAGAAGGCAGGCCGGATCAAGAAGGCTCGATCTGGAAGAAGTTCACGAGGAAGCGTTATCTCTTTGACGGTGATGAGTTTACAAAATCCGGTTTGAAATCAAAGCCCTCGTGATGATTTCGATGCTTATTATCTTGATTGGCAAGGAGCAAAGTCAGGTTTGTTAAACGGGCGAGAAGTTCACCAATGTTGCAGCTCCAGCGCAACAAGAAGTTCCCTTAGTGAAGCTTACGCTTTCGAGCCTAGTGAAAAACATACCAACACCGCGATGACTTTTCGGCTCTGAAGAAAATGTTAGTTCGAGTGATGACTCCATACCCATTGAAGAATTTGCCGGGGCATCCACTAGTAGTGCGCTGAAGAAAATGAAGAAGTCGAGGGCAAGCTGCATCGATTGCGCTGAAGAAAATCAATCGATTCTCGGCTCCTCTGCGCCTACACCAACTCCTATCCTTCCATACGCATCAGATGTGAAGAAGACCAAGGCTGCGAAGCGAGCTGCGGTGAAGAAAAGAGAAGCATCGGTAGCTGATTCTGCTGACTCGAAGAAAATGAAGCCTATGACCAGCTCATTTGAAAATCCATTGATGTTGTTCCGATCTCCACCATGCCATCAAAGGACCTTGTTCCTTTTGGTGAAGAATATGAGATCCTAAGCGGATCGATGAAGAAAATCATTCTCTTGCTTCATCGAGGCAGATTGATGAAAAAAATTGAAGTGGATCGATCCCTTCAACACCATTGTCTCCTACGCCAATGCCTCGGTTCACGGTGAAGAGGCGGCATTGAAGAAATGGATGATGAAGACATGGATATTGGCGATTACTCGTCAGTGATGAATGATGACTTTTGGAAAGTTAGCACCCCAATTCTCCTCTTCACCCCACTACAACAAATACCTCGGTCCGCTACCAACCCGTTCAAATGGGCTCAGAAAAACTCACCCCACCTCAAATGCATGCATGAAGAAATTCTAGCCACTAGTCTTTGAAGAACCTCTTCTTCTTGATCATATGACAACGCAGGCTGCAGCGAAGAAGACGAAATTCCTCGACTGAAGAACCTAAGATTGCGATTCACGAGGTCGTGATGCAACTCAGCGACACTCCTTGCCAAAGCCAAAGGATCCATTCTCAAGGAAGCAAAAGTTCAAAGTGAAGATTTCTTGGCGAGCATGTGTTCTTCTGATTACAACCCCTATGATTACGCTGCGCATAAGGAAGAAGCGTTTACGGGCGGCCAGCCAGGCCAATTTCTATTCCTCGGTGATGTTCAACAAAGACAAAGTCTTGATCATACGCAATTCCTCATGTGGACATGGAATCTCTCTGACTTGAGCCGGTCCTCGGTGTTCTTCCACGGGCTGGATTATTAAATTTCTGCCTTGACATATGTGATTGGAATGAAGAACTCATTCTTGAGTTCTATCTTGACGCTGCACATCACGGGAGATTACGAAGATGTGAACTCATGGGTGCTTTGGGCTGGATGTGGAAAATACTCACAAAGGCACCGACAAGCTGAATTGCTTAGTGCCCTCCCTCGATCCTCCCTTGGCGGTGCTCGTTGCGTCTACAATGAACGAGCTTACAAATCATTACATGCAAGTCTTGATGAAGCCTTTGAAGCGAGGCAGGCCCTTGAACCAAATTCCTCGTCAAGGAATTAATGTATGTGCCTCGGACTGTCTATCGCGTTACATAGAGATAATGAGTCCTATCAAAGGCCACGACTCAAATGATGAAGAATTCGTTGGCATCATGAAGAATATGCTTTTCAATATCATTCATGGCGTTCCCGTCAACTTCCATGATTTCTTCATGAGGACTCTAGACAATATTGCTATGTCACCATTTGAGTTGAAGCCTTATGCACCATGGATTATGAGATTCATCGAGGACATGGTCTTCACCCAATTACAAAGCGACACTTTCTGAACCACTGCTTGACTACTTGCCTCCGATTGAAGTCCTCAAGCGGACATTTCCTCGGTGATGGTAAAGGCAAGGCAAGCTGCTGTGATAGATGAAGGCATTACGTCCATTGGATGGTCAATTTACATAGTGCATCCTATTCAACCAATGATGACTCGCCACACATGACTCTGCCGCCAACAACTCATAAGCAAAATCCTCAAGCCCACAGTACCGGGTGATGGTGATCATGAGTTACTCCTCGATCTTCATCGAGAAAGTTGATCATAATCATAAATGGGTCAGCGTCGGTTTGGTTCAATTCTTCACAACATGACCTCAACCCATAACACGGTGAAGAAAAACCAATACTACCTCCATGAAACCTTCAACCGTACTTGGGTTGTTACATCTCATGTCTCGTGAAGAAGATCTGAAGAAAATGGAGTGCGAAGGAAGAATTTGGTGATGCGCACCTCCTCCAAAGAAATACAAGAAGGTCAAGGTTCCTTCCTTGGTGGCGGCTCTTATTCTTCATCGTAGCGACAACGATGAAAATGAAGACTTGGGCGACAACTCGGCGAGCCCTACTTCAACAACCGAGCCCAAACAATATTTGGCGCTCCTCCATCAACTTGATATTCTTGAGCGTTAGTCCTCAGTTTCGATCCTTTTGGTCATTCGATGACAAAGGGGGAGAAAGTTGAGTTAGTCTTCAAGCGGGTCTATTATATGGGCGTTTTTTTTTGCTAAGTTACAACTCTTGTTCTTCTGATGACTTTTCTGGATCGAGTTGTAATCTAAACCCGATGGTGCTCTGATACTTTTGATGTGTTCCTCTGCATGCTTATTCCTCGTTACATGTTAATACACGCATGCTGAATTACATCAGTCACCATATTTCATCATGCATTTCAAATTCTTCATACTATTTGTCAAATGCGTGTATGAATTACAAGATATAGGGGGAGATCTCCATGATTCAACTCTTCAAGTGTGCATTGCCTCAAAAGCAAATTCCTCACTAATGCACATCTTTAGGGGGAGTTCTTCTATATCTTGCAATCAAATTCCTCAATATCAGTGTTACACTTCATATGTTTATCCCGTTGAAAACTTAACCTATATTGTCATCAATCACCAAAAAGGGGGAGATTGTAAGTGCATCTAGTGCCCCTTAGTGATTTTGGTGTATTGAAGACTTATAGGTTAAGGGTCTAACGTGTTTTGAGTGTACACAGGTCTATAAGTCTATGAGGAGTTTGATATTTACAGCGAAAGTCGACCCTAAAAATGAAGTTCTTCAACTGAAGACTTTGGTATTTTGAAGACTTTTTGAAGACTTTGAAAGTGAAGAAATTGGTGTGACCTTGAAGACTTGGTATTCATTTGAGGAACATGAAGCGTGAAGACTTTTTGTTTTCGTAGTTTCATTTTCTCTTTCTTGAGTCATAGGAAACACCATCTTTGTTAAAGAATTGAGAAATACTAAGGAAAAATTTCCATGTGATGCTCAACTCAAATCCTACACCTATCAATCCCTTCAAGTGAAGCCATTGGAAATCTCATACAGTTCAGTCAATTTCTTGATGAAAGAGATGAAGTTCTTACAGTGTTGAGAATTTGTTACGGCGAGGAGTTAAAATTCGCCGGTCGCGGATTGCCTACGATGAGAACATGATAGCCACGAGGAATTTGAACCTCAAATTTCCGACCGTTCTTTGTACTCTGGCTTGACTTGTCCCAAAATATCTTATCCACCTAAAGGTCATATCATTGAAGGGCATTTATGTCTTATCATGTTGGGCTGCTCCCTAGGCTATAAATAGCGCCCCCTACAACCACTAGCTGGTTGGCTGCTCGAAGAAAGCTGACACTTGTCAATTGAGAGCATCCCATCCTACAAGACTTTGGCGAAAATCATCAAGTGAGGAAAACCCAAAACCCTAACCCAAACACCTACAAACCCAAAGTGATTGAGCATCATTGAAGAGATTGATCCTGCGTGGATCCGGCGCATTATCTTTGAAGGCTGTGCTTCTTCAGACGGTTAGGCGTCATGGTCTAGAAACATCAAGAGGAATTGTGGATCGCCGGTGACCAAGTTTGTGAAGGTTTGGAAGTCGCTTTGAAGACTTACCACGAGTGATTGGATGAGGTCAATGTGACCTTAGTTCAAGGAGAATACGGTGAGGACTTGGTGTCTGAGCTGCGTGCTCGGGAATGGGTGTCCGGGGCTGTGTGTCCTCGAGTTTAAATACTCGGCCACTCCACCAGACATACAAGCTAAGGACAATGATTGGAACTGAATCTACAAATCATTGTCTTCACCAAGCTTCTGGTTCTATTTCCTCAACTCTTTCATTTCCTCATTCTTTGTTAAGTGCTTCATCATATCTGTGTTTGAGGACTTTGGTGAAGACTTCCTCAATTTCCTCGGTTCAATTTCTTGATCTGTTTGTCTTCATCTTGTGTTATCCTGTGATTCGCTTTACGTACTCTGTGCTTGTCTTCATTTCATCGTGATGACCATGCCTGTATTCTGTTATGCTTACTTCTGAGTACTTATTCCACTGCAAGTAGTTCTTTACTAAGTAATTTCCTCACCGGCAAATTCCTCGGTGAAGAATTCATAAAAATCGCCTATTCACCCCCCCTCTAGTCGATATAACGCACTTTCAGCGGCTTATAGGGGTCCGGAATACTATCGCCATTGGAACAGCCCCCAAGCCGGTCGTCTTGCAGTTGATACAATGACTCGGTCTCACCGGTAGATGACTCTCCCTCAAAATAGACAACTGTCTCGTCACCAGATGCCGATCTATCCTCGGTTCCGCTCCATGGATGAATCCCGAAGGCCACGATTCATGGCGAGGTACTGTACTCGGTGGGTCTTGCACGGCGAGCCATCTCGGCGATGTCGGTGCAGATGTCGACTCGGGGCCCGACTACGCCGATCTTGCCGATGAAGATGTGAATTCCGCCAAAGGGACCGTACCCGTACTCAATTGAGCGACCTCGGGGCTGACCTGCGTCGTCGATGTAGAGCTTGCCTTGACGACTCTTGGTCATCCGGCCCATGGTGTATCCTTGATCCCTTCTAAGTTGCCATCTAAGAACTTGAAACCATCGTGCGATAGCCCCACGATTGGCGCCAAGCTGTCATGGGTTTGTCACGGCGGATGTCTAGTGTGAGGACTTAGTGGTGAAGCCATATAATGAGATTAGCTTAGAGGGCTAATCGAGACAAAGGAACCGCGAGGATTTATCTTGGTTCGGCCCTTGCGGTGAAGGTAAAGGCCTAATCTAGTGTGAGGTGGTATTGCTAGGGTTTTGATGACCGAGGGGCGAATCGCTTGGCACGGCTCTCGATCTGTTGTTTCTTGTCCCTAAACCGCCGCGGGTCATCCCTTTATATACGAGGTTGATGCCGGCGATTCCTGAATCTCGGCGGCTCATAGCGTGTCCGGACTCGGTATCCTCTTTCCTATCTTATAATACAAGTCATACACCTCTGGCGGTTTATCTATGGGCCCTAACCCGCCTTTGGGTTTTAGGCCTTCTTATTAAGTCTCGCCGTAAGTCGCCATCTTCTATGTCTTCATAGGCAATCTTTGGTAAATCACCATGAGCATAACCGGCCCCTCCGGTCAGTTTATACTCAGTAGTTATATCTAGCGATGGCAGGGAACTCCCGATATTTTCCTCGCTCTACGCTTCTACCATGGTTTTCCGTCATGGGCCATTAAAGAATGTCATGCATTGCGTCTCGGCCCAAGGCGAAAACCCATTTTACGTCGTGATTTTTTGTCATAGAAGTAGAATCCCACCATCTATGATGATCACGGGTTTTGTCACAATTATCGTCATAAAGTGTCATAAGCATGTGAGAAAAAATTTCGTTGACCCAAAATGTCACGGATGTGTCTTTTTTGTAGTGTTGTGATTAGGCAATACAAAAGCAGTCATCGGATCAAGGTGTGTGCGGTAGAGGCAAGCAGTTCACTCGAACAAGCTGTTTGCGTTGAGCCAAGAAGAACAAAATGGTTCAACTTAACTAGATGTGTGTGATCTGCGACAAACATGTTTGTAATCGAAATCAATGCGAAGACCGATAATAACATAGACAATTGTTGCTAATAAGACATGTGTGTTGTGCGATGTGATTGCATCTGAGAACACCATCATACACACACACACACACACACACACACACACACACACACACACTTATAAGGACATGGTTGCATAACCAAATTAACATCCAATTACATAGGTGGCTACTACACACATGACATTTGCACACACCAAAGTAAACTATTACATGCATAATTACATAGGTGGCTACTACACACATGACATTTCACACACCAAAGTAAATTATATATTACATGCATAATTAACTAGGATAAATGATCATATGATCATCATCTACTTCTTGTGGCTTGTCGCTACTACTACTTGCTTGTGTCTCAATCCGGCCTCGTCAATTTTGGGAAGGGCAGCACTTCCTCATGACAACGATCCTTTGTGCATCTCGTAGCATGTGTACACTCTTGGCCACGAACACGAGGTGAGAGTTCATCTAGTTGCGCATCGGGCCGTGCAGGGATATAGGGCGTGTTACATTGACATCTTGCTTCATCTTTTTCGTAGTAAAGTGCGATGATGGGTGGCGAGTTCAACGAGAGTCGCCGTACTGCCCAGACCTGTAGTGTTCAGTGGATTTTGACAAGGTTCTTGCAGGCTAAGCCCCGTAACCATGGCGCTTTTACGTCGTCGGAGGTTTTTCACCGTAGCGAACTTGTAATCGATGTTGTTGATAAACACGGTGAAAGCGAGTCATGAGCTCTATGGCCATGCGATAGTGGTAGATGAGTACATGATGGGCGCTTACAACTGGCTGACGACAACCTTCCGATATTCTTTGGGATGACCGCCCGATGTATTGGAAGTCGATGTCGCCATATGTACTTGTCTCGAGCAAGCAAGCTGCTCCCGCAGTGTTGATGTAGTCCTCCACCATAGCGAATCGATGGTGTACACCACCGAAGATTCGTCTCCCTCGTGTGGGTCTCCACTTTATGCTCGCATTGAACTCTATTGGAGCACCGCTAGATATCCTCTCTGTATGTGTCATCGTGGGTGTGCTTGTTGTGTTGTGGGCGTGATCGAAAGGTTGAAGAGACTAAAGGTTATAATGGTCGCGAGAATTAATGGGGAAGCGGGACGACTGGAATATCGGCATGCCGGATGGCGATTCTAGTTGCGGTAGCGTAACTCCATCATATCGCATAAGCGCATCGTGGCGGCGCGCGCGTTGCAACCGCATGCATATGGGGCCCCAACATGATACGTGCTCCGGCCCCAACTGTTGGCGAGCGGTGGAGTGGAGGAGCGGCGAGCACTCATAACGCCTCGATGGCGAAACCATATATATGCATATAGCAGTTGAACACGCAAGAAAAAGCGTCGACAAGCGGCGTGTGCAAATGCGTGAGCGAGCACACGCGGCGCCCTAACGGCGGTCGCGCAGCAGGGCAGCGGCGAGAGCCAACACGGTGATACGTGGCAAATAAGACAAGCTGTGCGGCGATGGTGGAACATCAAGCACGATTCGATTAGAGTTGCGTGTGCGTCGTGGCATCTGAGTTGATCCATCGAGCTATTTGTGATGGAATAAGCCGTGTGTGTTGTGGGAAAGCGCTTCTTTGTTACAAGCTGTCTTCGATTGATGAATTCATAACCGGTGGTTCCCTCATTGTCGCATGTGATGTGATATGCTCTGTTTGCACTACATCTATACTCATCTCTGAAGAACAACATATTCAATTCTGAATACCATAAATATACTTATAAGAGGACATGATTGCAAAACCAAATTGAACATCCAACCTCTGTTGTTGGAAAAGCGATGCCTAGGAGGCTCTTAGGCATGCCTAGGCGCTAAGCGATGGCCAAGCCTACGCCTAGGGCATAAATGGAGAATGCAGACAGGGCAAGCAAAAGGTGCCTACCCAAGCAAGAAATCATGCCACATCTTGCCTTTGGTATGCTAAGCGGGTTATATTCAATGGTAGTAGCGGTAATGAACTTATTTATATGCCCTAAACTAATATCAACACCAGGATAATAATCACAAATACACTCGAGTAAAACTATATTACCGCCTAGGCGCGCCTGAGGCTTACCTTACCGCCTAGGCACTAGGCGAAGGCCAACACGCCTCGCTTACGCCTACGCTTTCCAACCTATCCAACTCGTTATATAACAAATACCATAAATATTACAAGGTTCAAATTCCAGCATTACAAGGCCCAAATTCAAAGATTACAAGGTTCAAATAAAATTCATCTTCTTGAATCTTTTCATACATGATTTCTCTGAAAGGATCAGCCAGAGAAGTCATATAAGCGGCTTGATGCGGTGACTTGAATAATCTTTCATATGAAGTTACAAGCTGAAATTCAGCTTACATGAGAGCCTTTTCCATTCAGTTTTGAGACACATGCGCTCTTTAGCAATCCATTCACTTTTCTTGATAAATATAGGGCAAACCTCATTACCTTGAGCAACCTTGCTTTCTCACCAAAGAACCTGGTGAATTTAATTTCTAGTGTGGTGCCTCGATACTCGTTTAAAGTGATTTATGTGAGATGAAGATCAAGGCATTCAATGGGATTGTTATATTCCCCAACATTTTCCACTTTCGGGCCTGCTAGTATACGCAAATGAAGGCGACATATTAGTGCCTAGCTGCAGATTTGAACACTTGGCCTCTTTGATTTGAGGATTTCTAAAATACGAAAAGAGTGAAAATGACACCTTCAATCTTTCATAATTAACATCTAAAGAATATATGTATGAAATCCTCCAAATTTCCTTTAGAAATCATTCTACTTTTGTCTTTGTAATCATGGGTAAAAGTAACAACAAATTGAGCTCCGTTGTGGTTAACAATTAACAGGAAATGAGCATCACCTCGATGTATAGCTTCTTTGTGCAAGGAAAGCATCTAAGGAATCTAACAACTTCATCCAGATCGGGGCTGACATATTGTAATGCCAGGATTTTCACTGTGCGCGGAGGACGGGTCAAGCTTGTGGCAATCATTTCTGGATGATGTGAACATATAGATCAACAAAAATTAGACAAAATGTGATGTCGATATATAAGAAGGAGAAGAAGAAGGTATTGTACTGAGCGGATAATGATCTAGTAACAAGTTAGTTGAATTCAACACGAATAGCCCAAAGCTGTCATTTGATGCGTGAATGATACGATTCTTGTTGGACCTAATTTATCAAGTACATCTGATCTCTCGAGGAAAGGCGCATTCTCAATGACCATATCATGAAACACTTCAAAGTGACAGCCTTGGTAGGCGCCAGACAATGCACATAAATCGTACGGACATTAAATCGAGTGATGTGGAAGCTCTTGAACCCATCCATTGCACGAAGGCGAAGGTACTCGGCGATGTACAATAACAGTAGCGCTCAAATCCTTCTTGAGATCACGGACGACCATGAGCTCGAGGTGCTTAAGTTTAGGGATATGAAGGCGTGCGGCACCAATCCGGAAATGCCTGCATGAATGTAGTCTTGATGCAACATAAGCGCGAGTGGAAGCGGGCAGACGGCGGCCAATGACAGCAGACATAACATGAGCTCCTCGAGCGATCAAGGGCTGGGGATAGGAACTAGTAGTGAAACCTGGGTTCGGCCTTGCGGTGGGGACTGAACACAGTCGATAGCAAGGCATCTAACGGCCCGAGTGCGTGGCGGGGCGTGGGACAGCAGCGTCGGCGTTGCCGCTCATTTGTAGAACTTCGTCGTCGATGATGAGGTCCGAGGTGGAGTGCGGAGGGCACCACCTCAGCGAGAAGGCAGGTGGTCCATACGCCCGATTTGATGGGGAGATGGGATATGATGGTTACCAACATCTCGTCGGGAGGCTCTTGATGAAGTCCATGTTGCCAAAGGCTCTTGCGGTTACAGCTCGACCCGCCCCGCTTGTTGGCATGCTCGTCCTCCATCAGCAGCGGTGGCGATCCTCGGATGCGGTGCTTGTAGATGAGAATGGAGGACTGTTCTACATACCTTCTGGCGGCGAAACAAAAGTCCAAAACCATCAATACATTCACGGCGCTCGCGGCTCGCTTCCGATGCGGTGGCGTCTTGTGTGAGCCGCCTTGATCAAATCCCGTCTAATCAAACAAGCGCCCATGATAGTAAATGGTTAGTTGGGCGCCCATGGATGGACAAATATGACCATTTGTGATAATAACGTGGTGGGTATTTTTGAAAATACCTAGGAAAATCAATGTATAAAATAGCGAAACAAACCCTGAATAATTTCATATTTTTAGCACAGTAGCATGTTGCCTCTGTAAAATAAATCAAGGCGGGAAGAGATAGCGTATGTGGTTTCGCACACAGATCAGGTGACCAAGTTCCCTCTGGAACCATGAGCAAGGCTATCGAGAATCACGATTTTGTTATGCGATTCTCGACTTCGATCCAAACTAACCCCTATGTCTATGATTTTAGTTCTTAGAGTCTCGTTTCTCTGATCCTAATAGTGAAGATTCTATGATTTGCAATCCTACCACCAAAGCTCGATCTGATTCAAAATCACGATTCGACAACCTTGACCATGAGGCTTCTTGATAGAAGCTCCGGTTTGTATGAAAGAAAATATGGGTGGCCAGGTTGAAAGGACAGCGATATCTAACTCCGACTTACAAAAGGTACAAAAGCACGATGATTAATTTCATCGAGTTTACACAAAATCCAGATTGAGCGGGACAATAACATCTAACAACAAAGTTTTGGCGGTCACAATCAAATGGGTGGTATGATCCATAAAATCAAGATCTGAGTCGAGAAAATCTACTAGTACATGAAGACAAGTTGTTTGTAAATAGAAGCCGAAACGTTAAAGCCCTTTTGTCCACAGAAACTTCTTTTTATGCTATTCAACGTGTCCATCCATGAGAATGTTTTTGTTAAAAACCTTAATCCTCATGGACAATAGTACCCTCGCATTCAACAGGAAGAATGTGATAAAGCTAGTGTTTGCATGATTGGATGCATATCCTTCCAGCGTTATTGTCCTCAAGCGAATGTCATGAGGCGAGAAAATCCGGTGCTTCTTATGCCACCGATTGGTTATACCTTTTTGTCCATGTGTACGCCTAAATAGACATGAAAGGCGAAAGCAGTTAATTTCTAAAAAAAGTATGTCGAAAGACCAACAGTGAGCGATTAATTCTAGTAAATTGTATCACGGGCTTCGATGTGCTTGAAATCATCCTTGTATATACAAATTCTCCAGACATGGAAAGCATCGCAGTAAGCCGATAAACGTGTTCAAATCAAAACACCACATACTGATATGTAAGGTCTTGACAGAACCCAGCACCATTGATAGGGTATCCATGGACAAACTCTTCATTGAGCATAGAACATAATATTAGTACCAAAAGTGTACTCTAAGATGATATAAAACTTATGCGCACAAATGAAAAATGCAACTTATGATTACAAAAGTGTTGATGATATAAAACTTATGCACACAAATGAAAATGCAGCTTATGATTACAAAAGTGTTGATGATAATATCTGATGCACGAATAAGTGTGGAGCCAACCACCGTCTTGTAACCTTCAAGCAAATCAGGAATTACACCCAAGGTCTCGGTTTAGGCGCGAGACCACGATTATTCTGGTGCACACAATAATCAAAGGAGCAACCTTTGGAGTGAAGGGCATCTTTGGTGATGAGCTCCTCTCCTTTAAAGCAAATTCCAATGCTTACAAGGTGAGGTGACTTTATTTGGAGACAACGGATACATGTTTCTTTTCCAAAAACAAGCAGAAGCGCTCCGGGCGGGGGTAGCGAGGTGTGGATGATGTTGTGCAGTGAGGCCTCCGACAGATCAATCACCACAAGGCGAGTTTTTTAGCGGTGAGTCGAAGCATTTGTGCAGTTATGCGCTATATGACCTTTGGGCCAAGGTGGTGGTGTGGAGAGAGGAGGAAAACCATGAGATGGACATCGGTGGTGAGGCAAAGCTTCTGGCAGCTTGGTGGGAAGCTATTTGCATAGTAATGGTAGAACTCAAGATCTGGAGTTTTTAATTGTGGGATGTCGGCCATAAGTCCATCATGCGGGATATGTGCGTGACGGCAGGCATGTCGGGATGCATAGGCATTGAATGGAGCCCTAGTGGGAGGAGATGATGACTACTGTGGAGTTCAAAATCATGAAGACGAGATAGCGATGTGATCAAGGTTAAGGCGGCGCGCCACAGTCTTGTAAGGAGATCACGAGGACACATGTCGGCAGCCATCCTTGAGTGGGGAGAAATAAGATGATCTCCCTAAGGATGGCGTCAGGAGATCGCTGATCAGATCCTTTCGATATTTCACGGGTTCCTCGTATCCAGTGGCTGCTTATGCATTGCCACTTGCCAGTCACGGGATCTACAGCGGCGGTGCTTGCTGGTGAACCTCATCTATATACATACCAATCTGAAAAAAGGAAAAAAACATACATGTAGGACATTCAAAATAAATTCTCAAGATCTGGAAGAAAAAAGGCACAAACATATATGTAGGACATTCAAAATCAATTCTCAAGATCTGGCTACGAATTATTAGCATGCATGCTAACCCTAGTCGGATTATTAGCAAAAAAATCATTTGTACAGAACAAACAATTAATCACTAACCATAGATATCATTCAAACAATCAATACACTACGGATCTAACGAATCTTACTACGATTTCATGGTGGGTGAACATAACCAAGGATTTCTATTCCCAATAAAGAAGGGGACTAACTAGTTTTAAGTCAGATCGTTGTCGGATGTTTGTGGACCTCCGGCTTGGTGAGGGAGAGCACGGCAACGACGACAAAAGTCAAAGGTTCTTGCTGATGCGCATGATACCTCGTCGGTGACAGCGGCAACCTCTGTCTTAACTTCATGTGTTGTCTTGGTGCTTCACCAGCCGGCGTCCTCCCTCCCTCCGATGGTGCGCTTGGCAAAATCCTAATACACTCCATGCGGCGGTGACAATTGTGGATGAGAGGTGCGGCGCCTATTATGACCAGCCGGATCGGTAGCGTCATTAATATGGGCGATGGGAGAGAGGAGGCGGCGGTCGAAAGGTGGCTCACCTCCGGTGAGCACTGCGTGGATTCTTTGGCATGCCTCTCGTCGATGTCAAAACCGGCGGATCTCGGGTGAGGGTCGAGCGTGCGTCTAGGCGGATGGTAACGAGACAAGGGACACGATGTTTTTGCAAGTTCGGGCCCTCTCGATGGAGTAATACCCTACTCTGCTTGATTAATATTGATGATATGGGTAGTACAAGTAGATCTACCACGAGATCGAGAGGCTAAACCTAGAAGCTAGCCTATGGTATGATTGTTGTTAGTACTACGGACTAAAACCCTTCGGTTTATATAGACACGAATAGGGTTAGGGTTACCTGGTCGGTTACAATGGTAGAGATCTACATATCCGTATCGTAAGCTTGCCTTCCACGCCAAGGAAAGTCCCATTCGGACCGCGGAATGAAGTCTTCAATCTTGTATCTTCATAGTCGAGTCCGATAGCGGTGATAGTTGACTATCCGGACACCCCTAGTCGAGGACTCCTCGGTAGCCCCGAAGACGAGGCTTCAATGGCGATGAGTCCGGCGCATAGATTGTCTTCGGCATTGCGGCGGGTTCTTCTCCAAATTCCATATACTTGTCGAATAGCGTCAAACCCGATAAATGTTGCGCTCCTTGGCTTCCCGCCCAATAATGGCCATCTTCCACGTGTTTGAATGAATCACGAAAAAGCCACGGTATTTTACACTTATCCCCTAGCTGCAAATGAGCTGCCTATAAAAGGGCGAGGATCTAGATCTGAATCACCATCCCCCTCATGAGCCTTCATCGGGCGTCTTGACAAAATCCATTCCATCATGGGCGGTCGAGCGCGGCTCCTCTCGCGCTCCGGCCCTCAACACAGAATTGGGAAGATGCTCGGTCCCGCATAGCAAGCTAGTGACTCTCAAACCAAAGTTTCTTCCACCTTCATGGTTCGGTTCGGCCGGACACCACCTGAGGCGGAAAGCAAGCGGAGAGTGTCCCCGGTCCCTCTAAGGAGGCAGGGTATGCTATCTCTTATCTAGTAAGAGGACTCGGTTTCAATTCATCCGTTTCTCGGGGGCTCTTGAGTTCTCGGACCTCGGTTGCACCACCTTCGCTGCCTCCATTTTGCACTCAGCGGGCTTCGTGGCCCTTTGCTGCCTGATCTTGGCGTCGAGGCTCATTTTGCGTTGTGGAAGAGATTATTACGCCTTGTACCCGTTCTCATGAGGGGTCAATATATCAAGTGGGCGGAGCGAACTATAGCGTGTCGCCGGGCCAGGATATCTATCCGGAACCCGAAAAGCGTCAGAAAGCGGCCTTGAATGATTTATATAGAAGGCGTCCACTACCGGATCCTGTTCGGATCGGTCTCCCGGAGTTCAGCAATGCTCCTTTGAAAAGCGCTGAGTTGGCGCACGGAGCTCCCGGAGGAAGGCGACATGGGCGTCCTTTACGATGAGCGAATAAGATTGTTAGCTCATTCCGGATGACCATGATCGGTGTCATGGCCACATATTATTATCTTGAAGTGCAACACGCTCGATATAGAGGCCACCCATGTGGGATTTCAGCAGGGAGGATGATGCCACCCGTCATGGCCGTAAGGGCGGGATCGGTCACCGATCTGGTGAAGATTTTATGCGATGTACAAGGGAGAGGAGGATTTTCTCGCGTTAGTCCATTGGCGGATTTTCTATGAACAATCCTCGAAGCTGGGTAGCGGACATTTCTTTTGTACACCGATCCGTATTCCCATGGTTAGGTATCCCATTTTGTGATTTTGGCCTTGAGGAACTGCGCCCGGTAGTGAGACATAAACAGCCCGCCTCCACAACCGAGGATCGGAGCGGCTCCTCGATCCGACCTCCCAGAGGATCCGGACATATTGGTGGAGCTGATTGATGGGGTATATCACCAGCGAGCATTGATAATGCCTTGGTTGCTATTACGATCGATTACCGGAATACTTCCGACCTCACAGTGGCGAGACCGAGGTCCCAATACTCACGATAATGACCCATACATGCTTATTTTTTATCACCGTATACCAATGGTGTTTAGCGGTGCCTTGTAGGGGCAGAGCCAGCGGCTGACTAACCAACAAAGGCGTCTGTTGTGAACAATAAAAAAGTCGGTCGGATCGAAAGTCATGGCGGTAGGTATGGCGTCACCATATTCCGAGTTGATTCTGGAAGGCGTACTAACGCTGGTGCTCTTTCGGGAAAAAGCGCTCGCGGGCTGAAAGTCGGGAGGTTATAATCGAACCTCCGCCAGCCCGGGCTCCAAAGCGGGTCGAAGTGGAGGCGAGCACAGGCGTGAGTCGGATGCTCCTCAAAGCGGAGGATGCCGACAGATTTTCCGCCACCAACTCAGGAGGTGGAGGCGCCATGAATCACAGGCGCCGCCGGGCAGTTCTTCGTGGCATGTTTCTCCCAGAGGCCTTGAATGCCTTCAATTGGAGATCGCACCTCCGTGCCGCTCAAGATGGTCTAAACGAGCCACGGAGGCGGTATGTAAGGACATCTGGTGAGAAATTTGGCGATTATATATATGCATTGGCGAGACTTAAAATAGTTAGAATAACTGATTTAAGGATCATTTGTTATCTGAGGATCTTCTGAGAAGAATACCCGATTGTCCGGGGCTTGAAGAATGCAAGGCCCAACTTGAGGCGCACTAGCCACCTCTGAGGAGCCACGAGACCCCCTCACGGTAATATATGCTTCAAAAGATAAATAGTTTGTGAAGTCTGCGGTGTGTGTCGTCGACAATAATGTTGCGACGTGGCGCGGACTAGATCCGGACAAGCAACAGCTCTTCTACGCTGGTTGAAGGCGGCGAGAATATGCTTACAAGGGTGAGGCAAGAAAAATAATCTCAAGATGCCAACACCCACCTGGGTGAGGAACTAAAGGATGTTCGTGCCCGGTTGCGACTCCGTGAGGAGAATCGGCGACTTCATCGTGGCATTTATAGTAAGTGCTTGGCGAACTTTGAAAAGAGTTGAGGAAGTCAATTGCGAGTTATACAGGTAGTATGCTCACAGTGCGTCTGAGGAGAGATGCCAGTTCTTGGTGATCTTCTTCTTTAGCTCGTCATTGCCTGACGAGTTGGCGGTGATGAAAAGCGTCGCCAGAGCCTTGTGGCCATCTATCTCCCTGCCCGAAGGCATTGGGGAGCTGGCGAGGCGGCTTCGAAGAGCGCAGTGGCGCTTGAGCTATGGAAGATGTCGGCTGCCGTCAAAGGCGCCGAGGAGGCTGAGGCCA
Source organism: Aegilops longissima (assembly GCA_021605205.1). Taxonomy (NCBI): domain Eukaryota; kingdom Viridiplantae; phylum Streptophyta; class Magnoliopsida; order Poales; family Poaceae; genus Aegilops; species Aegilops longissima. Next base: position 19,933 of record JAHIAM010001515.1, read on the forward strand.
TGGTAAAAACCTTGATGCAAGTGACCCAAACCACATGGCGAGTCGGACTGTGGGGCTGATGGGAAGGAGATCCTGAAAGCAGTATGCGGCCAAGTAGAATTGGCGCATAAGTATTCAACAAGATTGTAAATTAGATAGCCTATTAGATGGCATTGAGGAGGAATACAATTAGTCGAGTTGACTATGTAATTGAATATGACATGAAAAATGTCTTCTGGCGGATTGTAGATCGTTTGTCATAAGCGGACCTTTTAGCTTCAACCTCGGGACCCAATAGTCGGTGTGTCCGAATACCCTCGCGGTTATGTAAGCAAGGGCATGCATGGAGACAAAGGCGGAGGTCATTATTGCATGTCGGACAAGTGCCCAACTAGTTATGTTATATTACATGGATAGTAGAAACATCTTCGGGGAGAATAGTTCGTTAAGGGTTCCTTTCACAGGAGGCATGCCCTAAAGTGCATGTCAAACTGCTAAGAAAGCGAAAATCATCTGAGGCGAGATGGATAAATAGTTAAAAATCATCTTTCGGTTCACCAGGCCGAATATTCCCTTAAGAGCGTAGCTTTCGGCTTCACCCGATCGAGGTACACATCCGGGTGACCAGGCGATAACAATCGCGAGAGGTGCTCCTTTACCACCTAGCGAGACAATCGGGAGCGTGGGGGTAAGCACAGGAGCGAGCAACCCAGCTTGGCCAAAACTTAAGTCATGTCGATGCATATAATGGTGAGTAAAAGGTACATCACGGAAGTTTGACACATGTGTTGGGCATGAAGCCCGTATAAATAACCATTAAAAGCCCCGAATTATAGTGGTAGCGGACAATGCGTCAAGTATCTGCGAACAAAGTGCAAGCGAGCCTCTAAAGGCTTCAAGAAGAAGGAGGAGGAGGAGAAATAAAAGACAGCAAAAATAGAAAATGTGGACGGAGGAAGGAGGCGAACTGGTCCGGTAACTAAGCGTAGAATCTTCGTAGGCGGGCTGCGTTCCATGGGTTCGACTCGAGTCGATTATCCGTCGTTCGCGAGGCGGTATGCTCCGCAGTCAAGACCTGGTCGATGATGAAGGACCTTCCCATTTGGGCTTGAGTTTGTCCTTTTTCTTGTCCGTGAGCGTAGCGAACTAGTTCGCCAGCGTTGTAAGCTTTGTCCGTGCTTCCACTGCTTTGATATCTTGAGACTGCTATTGATAAAATGTGGAACAAGCTTTTGCCGCGTCGCTCCTCCTCAATGCGTCCAAACTATCCTGTCGATCGAGCTCGGCTTATCTTTCTTCATGCATGCGCCGCGAGTGGAGTCATGCATTATGTCATGAGCAAGACCGCCTCTGCGCGTACACCATAAAATGGTGTGAATCGATGAAACGATTGGCGTAGTCTGCAGTCCCAGTGCGGTCGAGCTCCTCAACCTGATGCGTGTTAGATTCCTTGAGGACCGCACTAGATCTGGGTTTAATGCCGCTCATGATTAGACCGTTTGCTCGCTTCGACTTGACCGTTGGTTTGAGGTGATAGGCGAGGCGTAATCGAGCTTGATGCCATGTTTTGCACCATAATTTGACCTCATCGGCCGTGAAGTTGGTGCCGTTATCGGTGATAATCTTGTGGGGGACAGTAATGTGGTGCACTACCCACGATATGAAGTCTATCACCGGCCCGGATTGGCCGTTTTAACGAGCTTGGCCTCTATCCATTTGGTGAATTTATCCACCATGACCAATAGGTATTTTTTCTTGTGGGTTTCCTCCCTTAGGGTCCAACCATGTCAAGCCCCAGACATGGCGGCGGTGATTGGTATAGTTTTGAGGCGATTGGGTGGCATGTGGCTTTAGTTAGCAAAATCTGGCAACTTGGCGCGTCGTTGGACTAAATCCTCTTGTCTGCTTTCGGTGGCCAATAAAATCTGTCGGAAGGCCTTGCCTACAAGGGCCGGGCTGCGGCGTGGTGCCCACCAGTCCGGCATGAATTTCAGCCGGAGGTTTAGCCCTTCTTCTTGAGGAATACACCTTTGAAGGACTCTGTTGTGCTTTTCTTATAGAGCTCTCCCTCATGGACTTTATCGGCTTTGGATCGCCGTACTATGCAGCGAGCCTCATTTTGGTCTTGGGGAGTTCTGCCTAATTAGGTAGGCTAGAATGGTTTAAATCCATGGGCGATAACCGCCATTATTTAAATGGGCGGAGGTGTTATTTCATTGGCGAGCCTCCGATTGTGTCGAGTGTTCGGTGTCGAGGCGGTGCGGTTGGGTCCGGTTATTATTTCGGACTCCCTTCCCATAATGTACGGATGGCACGAACAGCCGTTCGAGGGAAGATGTTGGGCGGGGCGGCATCGCGTTTTTGCGATGCGTGCCAATCGTCCGCCCGCTGGTTGTTATCCGGGCTATATGATGAAATTGAGCCCTTGAACCGTCTTGACATTTTAGGACCGCATTGCGATCGCTGCCATTCGGATCTTTGGCGTCAAAGTCTCCGTTTATTTGAGATATCCACGAGTTGAATCGCGCACCTCTAGGCGTTTAATGCCCATGGAGCGCCATCCGGGGCTGTGCGAAGGGCCTCGTATTCTCTGCGTTGTTGGAGTCCGTATACATTATCCCGAAGGGCGTATTGGTGTGTCCCGGTTGGGGCGTCGGGCAACGCCTTGACCCGAACCCGGCCAACATTTTGGAGCCGTCAAAGTGCATGATCAATTGGAGTATCGCCGTACTCTTTAGGGAGTTGACGGTCCGATCGACCCGCGAAGTCGGCCAAAACCTGCGACAATAGCTCGTCATGGCTTATAGGTTATGTCGAATGGAAGGAGCTCTATGGCCCATTTAGCAATCCGGCCCGTCGCGTCGCAGTTGTTTATAATGTCGTTAAGAGTGCCGGAGGCTACGTTATCGAACACTCTTGAAAGTAGTGTCGCAGCTTAGGGATGCCATGAACACCGCGTATGCTATCTTTTGATAATGTAGATGCAGGACTTGCATGCGATTAGGGCGATGGACACAAGTAAACGGTTTTTAAGAGGAACACATGTCCGTCCGTTTCTCGTTCGACTGGCGAGCACCTGACGACAACTTGATGTGTTGCGGCGATATATAATAACATTAGTTACGCCCATGTTGGTATGACGGCCGGACAGGTTGTTCCCAATATGGCTTTTATTTCTTGAGTCGGCGTGGCGACATCCGATCCACTCGAAGTGTACGATCTTGCGAAGGAGGCGATAAAGTAGCCTTTTCCCCAAGCGGAAATAAAGCGGCTTAGGCCGCTCGCATCGATCAATTTTGTATTTGTTTGAGGTATTTTGGAATATGCAATTGTGTGAGCTCGGATCTTGGCTGGGTTTGCTTCAATTCCTCTCTAGGACACAATGAAGCCAAGAAGCTTTCGTTTGGAGCGCGAAGGCGCATTATCTGGATTGAGCTTAATGTCATATTTTGGAGATTGTCGAATGTGAGCCTAAAGTGCGTCTACTAGAGTTTCGACATGCTTGGATTTGGCGACCGTCATCTACATATGCTTCCCTGTTTTGTCGATCTGGTTTGCGGACATATACGAATCATCGCTGATATGTTGCCGCGTTTTTGAGCCGAAGGGCATTGTGTTGAAGCGAGAATGGGTTGTATGGAGTGATGAATCTGTTGCGGCTTGATGCAGCTCCGCCATCTTGATTTAGTGGTAGCAGAGATGCGATGTCGAGGAAGCACAATGAGTGGTGTAATCTGCTGTGGCGTCGATAATTTGATCAATGCGAGGGAGGGAAGGGATCCTTTGGGCAAGCCTTATTAAGGTCTTTGAAATCAACACATAAGGCGCGAGTTTATCCTTCTTTGGTACCATCACCAGTTTGCTAGCCGGTCCGGATGTTTTATATCTCGATGAATCCGGCTTCGGAAGTTTGGCTAGCTCCTCTCGCATATCTTTGTCTCTTGGGTTGGAAAAGCGCCGAAGAGCTGTTTGACTAGCTTGAATCCTTTTAGAATATTTAAGCTGTGCTTTCGACTAGCCCGACGTGGGATTCTGGCATGTCGAAGGGTGCGAGGCAAAAATGTCGATTTTCTCTTAGAAATTCTCATAGTCAGCGTCTACATCGAGGTTTAATTGTGCCCCAATGGAGGCCGTCTTTGCAGGTCCGTTGGGTGGACTTGGAATTTGACTATTTCATCCGCTGGTTTAAAAAGGTGGACTTGGATCTTTTATCAAGTATCATATCGTCCACATTCACAGTGGGCGCATCACAGTGAGTTCCTCGGCGCTAGGAGCTTGGATAGTGCCTCGAGGCTAGTCTTGGCTGTCTTGTTTCGGTAGCGGAGTGCTATGTTAGGATCACTAGCGAGTGATGATTCCGTTAGGTCCGGGCATTTTAAGCTTCATGTACCCATAATGGGGTATAGCTTGAAAAATTGTGAATGCCTCTCGCCCTAATAAAGCGTGATATCCATTGCTGAGCAGGGCCGCGAAATGTGACCTCCTCGGACCTGTAATTGTCCGTGAGCGAACACTTCGTCCGGTGTGATTTTCTGTGCAGCATGCTTCCGGCTAGGATTATTCCTCTAAAGGTTGTCTTTGCTTCGCTCAATGCGGTTCGATCTATTTCCATTTTTGGAGGGTTTCCTCGTAGATGAGGTTTAGTCGTTGTCGCCATCCATGAGTACCTTAGTAAGGCAAAAGCCGTCCACTATTGGACTAAGGACCAATGCGGTTTGGTGCTCGGGCTGTTAGGAATTTGGGTTAAATCACTGGCATTAAAGTAATGTATGTCCTCCATGGATTTATTGTTGCTACTTGGTAGACTTGACAAGGTTGTGGGTGTTAGTTTCGCATGTTATTTGATGCAAAAGTCTGACTTATTAATACCGTATTAGTGTTCTTTGGGCTGGGATTACGAGGCTAGAAGCTCTTAGCCACTTTTGGCCACTGTAGTATCAACATGCTCGAAGGCTATGATTTGGAGTGGCGCCCTACGTACTATGAATATTGCAGGGTCCGTTTAGCCAACCCTCGATGCTGTTCCGTGCCCTTTAGGGGGTTTTGTTTTTGATGTATAACCAGGTGCTTGGTGATGATGCACCCTTTTATTTGAATAGGGCTGTATTGGGGCGGATTATCCCAAAATTGCTTCGGTTTTCCAAGCACTCTCCATCATACGGTACTTTTGTACTATGGTCACCAAGTCAACAAAGCGTGTAATTTAATGACGACTTATGGCGTTTAGGATTCCTTGTCCATGCAATTATTGTAGAAAAAGTGAGATTCGTCCTCCTCTCGGGAGTCCTTTATCATGTCCATAACCGGGAGGAATCGGCGATAATGATGTCTTGTTTCAGCGGGCTCTTGCGAGTCGGGATAGATCGCTAATGTTTGGGTGGCAGGTGGAACTAGATCGGAACCCGTCAATTTAAGACTCGG
>JAHIAM010001516.1:0-80468 GCA_021605205.1 Aegilops longissima
TCTTTAACGTATCGCCTTTGGTGGATTTGCTCCGATCTGTTTGTCGTTCATTTACATTCTTGTGTCTTCAGGTTGGATCCTTCGATCTAGGCTACTCTTCATCGGCGATTGCTTTATTACGGTTCGCTTGTCTTATGAGGCCTTAGCACGGCGACTTCCATTGTCTATTACAACAAGTATTTGTCCGGCTCGATTGAGTGATGAGGCGACTTCGGTGTCTACTACAACAAGTATTGTTGGGCTCCGATGAGTGAGGAGGCAACTTCCGGTATCTAGTACAACAAGTATTGCCGCTCCGATGAGTGAGGGCGGCGGCGACGACATGCACAGGGCTTCTTCGGTGCTTGTAGTCGTGGTGAGGTGGTCTATATGAATCTGAATTTGATTTTATTATTCACGTCGTTAGATGATCTATGAATCTGGATTTGATTTTTAGTATTTTTAGTGTTCTTTGTATGTCATGATTGAAATGGATAGATAGTAGGATGTTTTCATGAAGAAAATTAGCATCAGATGCTCCACTTTCTTTCGAGTATTGGTGGCTGCAGAACTAACATCATCTCCAGCCGCGCCCCCAACAGCCCTCCCAGGCGATTTTTTCGCGTCGGCGCCCAAAAGTCGGCCCAGTCGTGTCCCCATGAGCATGTTTTCCACCGGTTTGGGCCGAAACTGGCGCCGGCGGACCCAGGCCGAACCCGGCGCGCTGGGGGCCGTCCCAGAGCCCAGAGACAGCGATTTTAGCCTGTGAATGAACTGCGGGCCCCAGTCAGCGACACTCGCCTCGTCGTCCTCACAACACCTCGGTTTCCAGCTGGGAATCAATGCCAAGGCTGCTGCGGACAGTCTTCATTGATTCCTCACAGGCGGCACTTTCTCTCCAGGTGGCCTTGGCCCCCCTGCCTGCAGCGTACACATGGCGCCCGGCGCTATAAAGCAATGCCTCCCCTCGCCTCTGGCCACACCGCCCAGCCACCGTGCTCTGCCTCTCCGATGTTCTATGCCTCTCTCTTCCGTGCGCAGCCACCATAGCGTTCCTCTGTCTCCCCAAGCCCAGCCCGACTATGGGCGGCGATTCCCAGCGATGGGGCGGCCAATGGCCCGACGCCGCTTTCGCTGCATGGTGGGAGCGCACTTGCTGTTCGAATAACATCCTGCGCCTCCCGAACACGTCTGAAGGGCGGGGGAGTAATAACCCACAAGTGTGAGGGGATCGCAACAGCTTTTCGGGTAAAGTATTCAACCCAAATTTATTGATTCGACACAAGGGAGCCAAAGAATATTCTCAAGTATTAGCAGCTGGTTGTCAATTCAGCCACACTGGATAACTTAATATCTGCAGCAAGGTATTTAGTAGCAAAGTAATATGATAGTGGTGGTAGCGGTAACAAAGGAGTAATGAAAGCAAAAGTAATATTTTTGGTGTTTTGTAGTAATTGTAACAATAGCAGGAGAAAGTAAATAAGCGTAAACTAGTAGATGGAAAACTTCGTAGGCATTGGATCGGTGATGGATAATTATGCGGATCACGGTTCATCATGTAATGATCATAACATAGGGTGACACAGAACTAGCTCCAATTCATCAATGTAATGTAGGCATGTATTCGAATATAGTCATACGTGCTTATGGAAAAGAACTTGCATGACATCTTTTGTCCTACCCTCCGGTGGCGGTGAAGTCTGATGGAAACTAAGGGATATTAAGGCCTCCTTTTAATAGAGAACCGGAACAAAGCATTAGCACATAGTGAATACATGAACTCCTCAAACTATGGTCATCACAGAAGTATCCGATTATTGTCACTTGGGGTTGCCGGATCATAACACATAATAGGTGACTATAGACTTGCAAGATAGGATCAAGAACTCACATATATTCATGAAAACATAATAGGTTCAGATCTGAAATCATGGCACTTTCGGGCCCTAGTGACAAGCATTAAGCATAGCAAAGTCATAGCAACATCAATCTCGAACATAGTGGATACTAGGGATCAAACCCTAACAAAACTAACTTCGATTACATGATAAATCTCATCAACCCATCACCGTCCAGCAAGCCTCGATGGAATTACTCACGCGGCGGTGAGCATCATGAAATTGGTGATGGAGGATGGTTGATGATGACGATGCGCGAATCCCCTCTCGGGCCCGAGCGGACTCGGATCAGCCCTCCGAGAGGTTTTAGGGCTTGGCGGCGGCTCCGTGTCGTAAAATCGATGATTTCTTCTCTCTGTTTTTTTCTCTCCAAAGCCAATATATATAGTTGGAGTTGGCGTCGGAAGGTCTCGAGGCCCACGAGGTGAGGCGCGCCCGGGGCGCCCCACCCTCGTGGACAGTGTGGGCCCCTGGTCTTCATCTTTAGCGAGGATTTTTATTATTTTTCTAAGATGTTTCGTGGAGTTTCAGGTCATTAAAGAACTTTTGTTTTACGCATAAAAGAACATCATGGCAATTCTGCTTGAAAACAGCGTCGATCCGGGTTAGTTCCATTCAAATCATACAAGTTAGAGTCCAAAACAAGGGCAAAAGTGTTTGGAAAAGTAGATCTGACGGAGGCGTATCAACTCCCCGACTTAAACCCTTGCTTGTCCTCAAGCAATTCAGTTGACAAAGCTGAAAGAAAAAGAAAACTTTTATAAACTCTGTTTGCTCTTGTTGTTGTAAATATGCCAAGTCAGCATTCAAGTTTTCAGCAAAGATTATAACTAACCACATTTGCAATAATTCTCAGGTCTCATGTTTACTCATATCAATGGCATAATCAACTAGCGAGTCATAATAATAAATCTCGGATGACAACACTTTCTCAAGATGGTATCTCGCTAGCCCTTTACGAGACCGCAAAACATAAATCGAGCACCTTTAAAGATCAAGGACTGACTAGGCATTGTAATTCATGTTAAAGAGATCCGATCATAGTCATACCCAATATAAATTAATAGTAATGATGCAAATGACATTCGCTCTCCAGCTAGTGCTTTTTAATAAGAGGTGATGACTCAACATAAAAGTAAATAGATAGGCCCTTGAGAGGAAGCGAGGATTTGTAGAGTTGCGGAGCTCGGTTTTGAAATAGAGATAAATAATATTTTGGCGGCATACTTTCATTGTCAACATAACAACTAAGAGATGGCGATATCTTCCATACTACACACATTATAGGCGGTTCCCAAACAGAATGGTAAAGTTTATACTCCCCTCCACCAACAAGCATCAATCCATGGCTTGCTCGAAACAACAGTGCCTCCAACAATCAACAGGTCCCGGGGGAGTTTTGTTTGCAATTATTTTGATTTAGTTTGCATAAAGCATGGGATTTGGGCATCCGGTGACAAGCCATTTTCTCGTGAGTGAGGCGGAGTCCACTCCTCTTGAGAATAACCCGCCTAACATGGAAGATAAGGGCAGCCTAGTTGATACATGAGTTATTGAGCATACAAAACAAAATGTTTATTTGAAGGTTTAGAGTTTGGCACATACAAATTTACTTGGAGCAGCGGTAGATACCGTATATAGGAAGGTATGGTGGACTCATATGGAATAACTTTGGGGTTTAAGGGATTGGATGCACAAGCAGTATTCCCGCTTAGTACAAGTGAAGGCTAGCAAAAAGGGGAGGCGACCAACTAGAGGCGACAACAGTCATGAACATGCATTAAAATTAATAAACATTGGATGCAAGTATGAGTAGGATATAATCCACCATGAACATAAATATCATGAAGGCTATGTACCCCATCATACCACATAACAACCATTTTAATAGCATGTTGGCATGCAAGGTAAACCATTATAACTCATAGCTAATCAAGCATGCATAAGCAACTATGATCTCTAATTGTTATTGCAAACATGTTTATTCATAATAAGCTGAATCAAGAGCGATGAACTCATCATATTTACAAAAACAAGAGAGGTCGAGTTCATACCAGCTTTTCTCATCTCGGTCAGTCCATCATATATCATCATAATTGCCTTTCACTTGCGACCGAGCGATGTGAATAATAATAAGAGTGCGCGTGCATTGGACTAAGCTGGAATCTGCGAGCATTCAACAAACAGGAGAAGACAAGGCAATATGGGCTCTTGATTAAATCAACAATAATGCATATGAGAGCCACTTCAACAATTTAATCATGGTCTTCTCCTATCGACCTCCAAAGAAAAGAAAAGAAATAAAAGTATTTACAGGAAAGCTCCCAACAAGCAAAAGAAGAGCAGGGAAATATTTTGGGGTTTCTTTTTAATTATTACTACTACAGCAAGAAAGTAAACTAACTAGAAGTTACTACTAATGTTTTGTTGTTTTCTTAAAGTTTATCAAACACAAAAAGAAAGCAGGAAAAGGAAATAAACTAGCATGGATATTACGGTGAAAGAGTATGAGCACCGACATCTAGCAATGAGTGTGTGTGAACATAAATGTAATGTCGGTGAAATCGTACTCCCCAAGCTTAGGCTTTTGGCCTAAGTTGGTTCATTCGAGGATGGCTGGCGGATACCCGTGGGTGTAGCTGAGGTAAATCTTGCGATGAAGAGGATTCGGCCCTTTGGTGGCAACCGCCTCTGGATCCCAGAATAAGCAGTGGCGTGGAGGCTCGTATTGTGGTTCCGACTCGGGGCTGGTGCAGGATTCGATGAAGCAGGCGGCCATGCGGAGCAGTGGGACCTTGAGACAAGTTAAACAAAGAAGGGCGAGGCAAAGTAATAGTCTCAGGGTGATGTTTATCAAAGTACAATTTATATTTGAGCTCCCCTTCGCGACTCTTAACAATGAAATCATGTGCTAACATACTCTTATAATCTAAATAAGCACTAGGCAACAATTTTTCTTCTTTCTCCAAATGCCTAATAGGTATGTTAAAATATGCAGCTAGGCGTGAAGCATAAATGCCTCCAAAGATGGGGCCCTTAATGCAGTTCGGACTTAACCGTCTAGCAACAATTCCACCCATACTAACAGAGTTATTGAGGTATAAACCATGGAAAAAATGATAATATCAGGAACACTAAGTTTTCCACCGTTTCCGCGACCGATCAAGCAACTACTAGCAAATAAGGCAAAGTAGCGTAAGATAGGAAAATGTATGCTAGTGATTCTTGCATCAGAAACCTTCCTGGTTTCTCCCACAATGATAGTATTAATAAATGCTTCCACTTCATTACGGTGTGGTTCATCTAAGGTACCCTCAAAGGGTATTTTGCAAACCTCGCAAAATTCAGCTAATGGCATCTTCTTAACAACGTCATATAAATGAAACTCTACTGAAGGGGGTGATTTCTTAGGAAAATAGTAGAAGTTTTGCGAAAGTATTAGTGAGTAAGAATCTTGATGGCGTTGGTGCGTGGAGGAAGTCGGTGAGGCCAGCATTCTCAATCAATAAATAAAAATCCTCATAAATTCCGGCTCTCCTCAAGAAGTCATCGGAAGGCCATTCACACGCGGCGGGACCTCCAGCGGTATGAGGCAAATTAAATTTGGGCTTCATGCTTCTTCATTTTGTTTTCCTTAGAGCTTGACAGCGAGCCCCTCAAAAATCTCTTCATTATTTTCTGAAATAATCTGAAATTTTAGTAACTTCAAACAAAAGTGAACCAACTTCAATAAAATTGATAGCAACTTCTCCTACAAGTGCCTAGAGCCTTTATCATGCATTAGAACTACTTGGAACCATATAAAATTGACATGCAAGCTCAAGAACCTGGTCACCTATGCAGCACAAATTTGCAATGAACAAAGCACTAGAACAAAAACTAATTGGACCAATGGAGAGTCGCATACCAAGGAACAATCTCCCAAGCAGTTTGTGAGAGGTGCTTTGAGCAAGGAGATCAAAATCACAGCAATGGAAATTTGGAACTCGTGTTTGAGCCAGATATTACGTGTTTGTGGGAGGAAGAAGAAGAGGATGGGTGCAGGAATAAGTGGAGGAGGGCCAAGTGGGCCCATGAGGTAGGGAAGCTGTGGCGCCCCCGATTCAATCGTACACTAATCATGCACGCAAATGTATGCGATCAAGATCCAAGACTCACGGGAAGATATCACAACACAACTCTAAAACATAAATAAGTCATACAAGCATCATAATACAAGCCGGGGCCTCGAGGGCTCGAATACAAGTGCTCGATCATAGGCGAGTCAGCGGAAGCAACAATATCTGATACGGACATAAGTTAAACAAGTTGCCATAAGATGGCTAGCACAAACTAGGATCTGAGATGGAAAGAGGCGCGGGCCTCACTGCAGGATCCTCTAACTACTCTGAGTGCGTAAATCGGTGGCTGCTGCGTAGTAGTAAGCACCTCCGGTGTAGTAGTCGTCATCGGCGGTGGCGTCAGCTCTGGGCTCCATCGTGCAGTCGCGCAATCGGGTAGAGATATGGGGAAAAAGGGGACAAGGCAACCGTGAGTAATCATCAAAGTACTACTTAAACAAGGAGCTACACTACATATGCATGGATATATGTGTAAAGGGCCATATCGGTGGTGAGCTGCGAGAATGCGAGAATAAGAGGGATAACTAATCTGTCGAAGACTAAACCACGGCAGCCTCATCTTGCAGCATGTAGAAGAGAGTAGTCTGAAGTCCTCCAAGTAGCATCGCATAGCATAATCCTACCGCGATCCCTCCTCAATGCCACATTGAGAAGCGATCACGGGTTATATCGGCACTTGGAAGGGTGTGTTTTATTAAGTATCCAGTTCTAGTTGTCATAAGGTCAAGGTACAACTCAAGTCGTTCATTACGAAGATCACGGTTATTCGAATAGATTAACTTCCCTGCGGTGCACCACATAACCCAACATGCTTGATCCTATTTGGCGGACACACTTTCACAGGTCATGCGGCCTCGGAAGATCAACACGTCGCAGCCCACCTAGGCATAACGAGAGGTTGACCGCGGTCTAAACCTAAGCGCCGCAGTGCAGGCCCCGCCCTTAGCACACACACTGCGTTGCGTCTGTGGCGGGAAGCAGACCTAGCCTAGTGGCGTTCGGTCCAATCCGGTAGCGCGCGCTTCGATTGTTGACATCACGAAATGCTTGAGCTGATACCACGGCGTCAGTGCCCATAAGCATTCTCGCGTAGTTGGTTAGTGCGTATAGGCGATGGCAGGACTCGGATCAAATACCAAGATCTCGTTAAGCGTGTTAAGTATCTGCGAATGCCCGATCGAGGCGGCCCACCTCTCTCTAGGTGGTCTCAACCTGCCTGTCGCTCCGCCAAAGTGTGATCGGGGCCGTCGGGAACCCGGACCCACCTCTCTGGGATGGAGCCACATCCTTCAGCCCCATCTCCGAGCAGTATCACGAGTAATATAACGATTATAAAGTATATAGTATATGCCGTGATCACCTCCCGAAGTGATCACAGCCCGATAATATAGCATGGCGGAGCGGACAAGAGTGTAGTGTCCTTGATGGAACACTAGCATCCTATACTAAGCGATAGGATAGCAGGAAAAAGGTAACAACTGATGATGTAGCAAGGGCGAGGCTATGCAGCAATATAGGATTAGCTGAAAGCGGTAACATGCTACACTACTCTAATGCAAGAAGTATAGAGAAAAGTGGCGATATCTGGTGATCAAAGGGGGCTTGCTGGTTGCTTTGGCAAAAAGGAGGGTCGTCAACAACGTGGTCGAACTCGATGGCATCGGCGATCTCGGGTTCTCTGGGAGAAGAAGAGGGAAGAAAGCAGTAAATCTGAACAAACAAAGCAACACAAAACATAACGAGGTAATACGGTGCTAGGTGTGCCCTAGCGGTAGGAGGTGATACGCGTGAAGGGGAAAACATTGGGAAAGTATTCGGTGTTTCATGTTTTCAGACGAGATGAGTGGAGGAAAGTTGCGTGTTCGCTATGCTAGGGATGTGTGGCGGACGAACAGACCACGTATTGGATTCGTCTAAATCGTTACGAGCAACTTTCATGTAAAAACATTTTCATCCGAGTTCTGATTAATTTCTATGATTTTACAAAGTTTAAAATGATTTTCTATATTCACATAATTCTTTTAATTCGAAAATAAAACAGCAAAATACTTTTGTCACCCAGTGCTATTCTAGCCGTAGTGTATGACAGTGGGACCAGTGGGGTTGGGTTGACCCAGTCAAATGTTGACTAGTCAACATATGAACAGATCTGAGGGCCACATGTCATTGACTTAGACTTTTACGAAAAATTATTTTTCTTTAAACTAACCATGGGTCCACATGTCATCTACTATTGGACTAATTAACTAGTACTACTAATCTAACCAAGGGCCGGCCCTGCTTGACCACGTGCACAACACACACACACAACACACACAAGTTAGTAGGCTAGGAGTTATTAACATAAGATGTCATTTTGTGAATTTTGTAGGATTTAATCTATTCATCAAAAGGATTTGGTCCGATGGGATAAAATGGAGTTTGTCATGTATACTTTCTACTCATATTATTTTTAGGCCTGTTAGTAGTTGTTTAACTTACCGCTGATCGGAGGCTGTAAAGGAGGTTAGTCATTGTGGAAATAGCAAAGCTAGCAACATGTCTGATAGCTAGTAGCAGTACATGTAGAGTGCGATAAATGAGCCATGGCGTGGCGTGCGATGGTGGGGAGGGCGTCTGGGCATGGCGGCAACGACCCATGGTCTTGGCCAGCAGCCGAACATGATGCCGTGGCCCAGGGGATCGGCGAAGCGGCAGGCGCGAGTGCCTCCAGGGGAAAGGCGTGGCGGTGGAGGAGCAGCGGCTGCCCGTGCAATGAGTGTGTGGCAGTGGAAGAAGCAAGGAATGGCCAGGCGCCAGCGTGGCGGCGGAGGCGTGGGGGGTGGTGGTGGCGGCTCGGGCTCGGCAAGTGACTTCTATGGCGGGGAAGGCCTCTGACCGAAAGGGCGAGGGAGAGAGGAGGAGATCGTGTGCTCATCGGGTAGGCACAGTGGCCAGCGGTGGCTTAGGGCTGCGAGCTCATTGCGAGAGGGGAAAGCGCTTGAGGTCGGAGGAGAAAAACGGAGCCGTTGTGGTGCAGCGGTGCTCCCGTCTCAGCGAGAGGAGCACCGAAGGCGATCTGAGAGGCCAGCGGGGTTCGTGGACCACGAGCTGCAGACCTTGGAGAGGACAGCTGCAGCAGTGGCGTAACAACGATGGCGACAGTAGCGTCGGCGAGAGATGCATCTGGAGGGAGGTGGAGCGGGGAGGAGAGGAGGCAAGTGGGTGTGGGCGAGTGGTTGCCGATGTGAGTGGAGCGGGGAGGAGGAGAGGGTCGGCCTTATCCCTCGGGCGTCGCCGGCGAAGCGATCCGTGAGGACTCGCCCCTGTGGCAGCAGGGTCGCTTGAGCAGGAAAAGCAGCCAGGGGTGGGTGGTGGGTCGACCTGGCGGTCATGACCAGCTAGGCCAAGAGGCCTAGTTAGGCAGGGGTTCTTTTCCTTTGCTTTGTTTATCTACCTTTTCTTTTATAGTTTATGTTTAGTATTTAATTTAAACAACAAAAGGGTTTTGTAAAATAAGAGACTTGGCCCATAATTTACAATGCAAATTTAGGCCTTGCCATAAAATGGTTTGCCACATAAATAAAATAGTTTGCAAACTTTTATAATTTTAAAGGCATACAAAAATCGATTTGGCCATTGTTCTAATTATTATATGGCATTAATCCACTTTGTAAAAGTCGGTTCACCATCATAATTAGTTATGAAATATTTTCCAAAAGATGAACATTTTAGTTTGCATGTTTGACAAATTTGAATTTTGGACATTTATTTTAAATTTGAATTTGGATTGTGATTTTGACCAATCATGATTATTAACGATAGCGTGATGACATGGCACCATTAACAAGGGTTTCTTGTAGCTTAAATATCCGGGCATTATAAGTGGCATACAGGGGTAAGTAGCGCCCTCCACCTGGCGGTGGCAACTCCCCGGGTAATTTTGCACAAAATCCTTAAATATTCGAAAAAATCATATTAAATTGGCATGGCATTACGAGGACTTCTATTTTCGGGGTATTTTTATATTACGCAGATAAATCAGGAAGCAGATAGAAAAATACTATTTTACTTTATTTCAACTAAATAACAGAAAGTATAAATAGAATACAGAAGGTTGTGCCTTCTAGTTTCATCCAAATCTCATGCTCATCAAAGGAATCCACTAACAAGGTTGATCAAGTCTTGTTAACAAACTCATTCGAATAACATGGAACAGGAGAAATTTGAATAACACTATGTTACCTCAGCGGGGATATGCATCCCTATAATAAGAATATCATATTTCTTCTTGACGGTAGGAAGAGAAATTGAAACCTCAAATATAATCGATGGAATTTTCCAATAGAGTTGATGATATAAACTTGAGGTTGCTTCCTCGGAAAGTGTACCGTATGCTCATTACCATTAATATGAAAAGTGACATTGCATTTGGTGCAATCAATAACAACACCTGCAGTATTCAGAAAAGGTCTTCTAAGAATAATAGACATACTATCGTCCTCGGGAATATCAAGAATAACAAAGTCCGTTAAAATAGTAACATTTGCAACCTAGCAGGCACATCCTCACAAATACCGGCAATTATAGCAGTTGATTTATCAAATATTTGCAAAGATATTTGAGTAGGTGTCAATTTATTCAAATCAAGTCTCGATATAAAGAGAGGCATAATACTAACACGGCTCCAAGATCACATAAAGCAATTTTAACATAATTTATTTTAATGGAGCATGGTATAGTGGGTACCCTGGATCTCCAAGTTTCTTTGGTATTCCACCCTTAAAAGTATAATTAGCAAACATGGTGGAAATTTCAGCTTAGGTATCTTTCTTTTATTAGTAATGATATCCTTCTTATACTTAGCATAAGTTTGTTTTGAGCACATCAGTTAATCGCATCATAAAAATATAGGTCTAATCATTTCAGCAAAGGCGCTCAAAATCCACATCATCCTTTTCTTGGATGGTTTGGGAGGAAAAGGCATGGGTTTACGAACCCATGGTTCTCTTATTTACCATGTTTCCTAGCAACAAAGTCTCTCTTATCATAACGTTGATTCTTTGATTGTGGGTTATCAAGATCAACAGCGAGGTTCAACTTCTACATCATTATCATTACTAGGTTGAGCATCATCATGAACAACATCATTAACATTTTCGCTAGGTTCATGTTCATTACAGTTGTGTTTGACATCAGAGATAGATATATCATTTGGATTATCAGGTGGTTCAGCAATAGGTTCACTAGAATTTTGCAAAGTCCTATCATTTTTCGTTTTCTTCCTTTGAGAAGAACTAGGCACATCAGTATTATTTCTCTGAGAATCTTGCTCAATTCCCTTAGGGTGGCCTTGAGGATACAAAGGTTCTGAGTCATTCTACCAGTTCTAGTAGCCACTCTAACAGCATAATCATTTTCTTACTATTCATTTCATTAAGCAAATCATTTTGAGCCTTAAGTACTTGTTCTACTTGAGTGGTAACCATAGAAGCATGTTTACTAATGAGTTTAAGTTCATCTAACATCAGCCATATAATCACCCAAGTGTTTAATCATATAGGTATTTTGTTTTAATTGTCTACCAAAATAAGCATTAAAGTCTTCTTGCTTAAACATAAAGTTATCAAACTCATCCAAGCTTGACTAGCGATTTTAGTAGGAGGGACTTCACTTTATCATATCTATAGAGATTTACCTTTACTACGTAGCCGGGTTATCGGGATTAGGAGGTTCTTCAATAGGTAATGGATCAGGATCATATGTTTCTTCAGCGGTGATGAAATTAAGACCATGTATTTCTTCAATAGGAGGTAAATTCTTAACATCTTCACTTTAATACCTTTTTCTTTCATAGATTTCTTTGCCTCTTGCATATCTTGAGGTGAGAAATAGAACACCCTCTTCTTTGGAGTTGGTTTAGGAATAGGCTCGATGGTGGCTCTGGAGCTGGCTCTGGAAGTGCCAGATTATTTTCATTTGTCAACATATTATTCAATAGAATTTCAGCTTCATCGGTGTTCTTTCCTGAAAGAGAACCAGCACAACTATCCGGGTAATCTCTGGAAGCATCGGTTAGTCCATTATAATAGATATCAAGTATTTCATTTTCTTAATAGGATGATCGAGGCAAAGCATTAAGTAACTTGAGAAGCCTCCCCAAGCTTGTGGGAGACTCTCTTCTTCAATTTGCACAAAGTTGTATATTTCCTTTAAAGCAGCTTGTTTCTTATGAGCGGGAAATATTTAGCGAGAAGTAATAAATCATATCACTGGGGACTACATGCGCAACCAGGATCAAGAGAATTAAACCATATCTTAGCATCACCCTTTAATGAGAGCGGAAATATTTGAAGGATATAAAAGTAGCGAGATCTCTCATCATTAGTGAACAGGGTGGCTATATCATTTAATTTAGTAAGATGTGCCACAACAGTTTGATTCATAACCATGAAAGGGATCAGATTCAACCAAAGTAATTATATCAGGATCAACAGAGAATTCATAATCCTTATCGGGAACACAAATAGGTGAAGTAGCAAAAGCAGGGTCAGGTTTCAGTCTATCTCTAAGAGATTCTTTACTCCATTTAACCAATAGCCTATTAAGTTCGTTTTTATCTTTGCAGGCAAAAATAGCTGTAGAAGATTCCATATCAAAAACATAACCATCAGGAATAGCAGGCATATCTTCATCATCACTTTCATCAACATTATCAGTTTCAATAATTTCTTTCTCTCTAGCCCTAGAAATTTGTTCATCAAGAAATTCACCAAGGGCACGGTAGTATCAAGCATAGAAGTAGTTTCATCATAAGTATCATGCATAGCGAAGTGGCATCATCAATAACATCGACATATCGAGCGAATAGCGAAGCAGGTTTAGGTGTATAAACTTACTCATAACGGAAGGTGAATCAAGTGCGAGCTAGATGGCAGTTCCTTACCTCCCTCGTAGTTGAGAGATAAATTTTTGTCTTAGCGTCTTTCAAATTCTTCATAGTGTCCAGCAGATATGAATCCCAAGTGACTCAAAGAATGAGCTATGCTCCCGACATGGCGCCCGAAATTGGTCTTGATAACCCACAAGTGTGGGGATCATAGCAGCTTCGAGGTAAAGTATTCAACCCCAAATTTATTGATTCGACACAAGGGGATCCAAAGAATATTCTCAAGTATTAGCAAGCTGAGTTGTCAATTCAGCCACACTGGATAACTTAATATCTGCAGCAAGGTATTTAGTAGCAAAGTAATATGATAGTGGTAGTAGCGGTAACAAAGGAGTAATGGAAGCAAAAGTAATATTTTGGTGTTTTGTAGTACTTGTAACAATAGCAGGGAAAGTAAATAAGCGTAAACCGATGAGCGGAAAACTTCGTAGGCATTGGATCGGTGATGGATAATTATGCGGATGCGGTTCATCATGTAGATCATAACATAGGGTGACACAGAACTAGCTCAATTCATCAATGTAATGTAGGCATGTATTCGAATATAGTCATACGTGCTTATGGAAAAGAACTTGCATGGCATCTTTTGTCCTACCCTCCCGTGGCAGCGAAGTCACGATGGAAACTAAGGGATATTAAGGCCTCCTTTTAATAGAGAACGGACCAAAGCATTAGCACATAGTGAATACATGAACTCCTCAAACTATGGTCATCACCGAAGTATCCGATTATTGTCACTTGGGGTTGTCGGATCATAACACATAATAGGTGACTATAGACTTGCAAGATAGGATCAAGAACTCACATATATTCATGAAAACATAATAGGTTCAGATCTGAAATCATGGCTTTTCGGGCCTAGTGACAAGCATTAAGCATAGCAAAGTCATAGCAACATCAATCTCGAACATAGTGGATACTAGGGATCAAACCCTAACAAAACTAACTCGATTACATGATAAATCTCATCCAACCCATCACCGTCCAGCAAGCCTCGATGGAATTACTCACGCCATGCGGCGATGAGCATCATGAAATTGGTGATGGAGGATGGTTGATGATAATGACGGCGAATCCCCTCTCCGGGCCCGAGCGGACTCGGATCAGCCCTCCAAGAGGTTTTAGGGCTTGGCGGCGGCTCCGTGTCGTAAAAGCGATGATTTCTTCTCTCGATTTTTCTCTCTCCGAAAGCCAATATATAGAGTTGGAGTTGGCGTCGGAAGGTCTCGAGGGCCTGAGGTGAGGCGCGCCCGGGAGGGCCCACCCTCGTGGATGGGTGTGGGCCCCTGGTCTTCATCTTTAGCGAGATTTTTATTATTTTTCTAAGATGTTGGTGGAGTTTGGTCATTCGAGAACTTTTGTTTTACGCACATAAAAACAACATCATGGCAATTCTGCTGAAAGCAGCGTCGGTCAGGTTAGTTCCATTCAAATCATACAAGTTAGAGTCCAAAACAAGGGCAAAAGTGTTTGGAAAAGTAGATCTGACGGAGGCGTATCATGGAGGCTCAGCGCGGTGGCGTCCCATTCCCAGCTGCCCGGCGTCACCTTGGCGCTTGGCTACTTATTGTGAGGTCGACTGCAGGCGTCGTGATGGAGGACCAGCGGGCCCTCCTGATCTTGGCCCGACAACCATGAGGCGTGGGCGTGCTTTTAGCACCAGCGAGCGCAGTGGCTGGCCTCCTGTGAGGCGCCCGGTGGTGCGGGGCACCAAACAGCGAGGTGAGGAGTCCGGACTAGGGGTGTCCGGATAGCGGACTATCATCATCGGCGGACTCCAAGACTATGAAGATACAAGAATGAAGACTTCGTCCCGTGTGCGGATGGGACTTTCCTTGGCGTGGAAGGCAAGCTTGGCGTCTGGATATGTAGATCTCCTACCATTATAACCGACTACTGTGTAACCCTAAGCGGGGAGTTCCGGACTAGAGGCGTCCGGATAGCGAACTATCATCATCGGCGGACTCCAAGACTAAGAAGATACAAGATTGAAGACTTTGTCCCGTGTCGGATGGGACTTTCCTTGGCGTGGAAGGCAAGCTTGGCGTCTGGATATGTAGATCTCCTACCATTGTAACCGACTACGTGTAACCCTAACCCTATCCGGTGTCTATATGAGCTGGAGGGTTTTAGTCCGTGGGGCGAACAACAATCATACCATAGGCTAGCTTCTAGGGTTTAGCCTCTTTGATCTCGTGGTAGATCCACTCTTGTAACACACATCATCAATATTAATCAAGCAAGGCGTAGGGTTTTACCTCCATCAAGAGGGCCCGAACACAGGTAAAACATCGTGTCCCTTGTCTCCTGTTACCATCCGCCTAGGCATGCGATTGGGACCCCCTACCGAGATCCGCGGTTTGACACCAACATTGGTGCTTTCATTGAGAGTTCCTCTATGTGCGTCACCGATAGGCCCGATGGCTCCCGATCATCAACAACAGCGCAGATCGGGTGAGACTTCTCTCCCGAGGCAGATCTTCGTGTCCGCGGCTTTGCTGCTGCGGGCAATTAAGCAGCCATCTAGAGCGGATCGAAAGCTCGCCCCGACCGTCGGTCAGATTCGGAAGATTTAAACTATTCGGCCGATATCGCGGAGACTTGATCTTGATGGATTCGGCGACAATAACACGGCGCACTATCTCGATGGGCATGATCTAGCTCTGCAGCGAGCGGTGCCACGGAGGCGCACGAATCGCTTGACCCTTAATCCGGGCGGATTCCCGATCGAGATGAGTGGCTGGACACCGCCTCGGGGCTTCAATCTCGTCGATCGGGCGAACTCCATCCCTGTCCTTTGCAAGACCTTGACTCGGAAGCGGACTCCTTCCGGACTCCGAACCCTCACGCCCTTGCCAATCAAATCCTATTGGGCACCCGTTATGGAGTTCACGGACGCGGACATCTTTCGGCACTCGCCCTTTGGCGACATCCTGAATACACTAAAGTCTCTCTCTTTATCCGGAGAGCCTGGCGGACTGCGGTCGGGGCGGTTGGGATCGCGGACGGACGAAGAAATTCAAAGCCCACCACCACCAACTTCATAGCCCTTTGTCAAAAGCTTACGGCGTGCTCGATTTCGACTCCGAAGACATCGGCGGTATGGGCGGCGATGTAGGAGACAACAATGAACCAGCACCTATAGGATCTTTGGACAACCTCATCCATGATATATAAATGGTGGATACACCTAAAGGAAATGAAGAGCGAGGAACAACGGGGCGCTATGAAGGATAAATCCTCGAAAAGCAGTCAAAGCGGCAGCGTAAGCGCCGAACAAAGTCCGCCTCAACAAAGACCCAGCCATAGAGCAAAGGCGAACGGTGGACAACGAACAAGCTATCGAGCAATCGTCCGAACAAGACAACTTGGATAAACAATCTGTCCCGGCAAAGACAACAGTCCAGGACGACCTCACGCCGGACAAACCATTGGAGCAAAATGACCTCGAGAAAAGGCTGCGTCGCCCGCTGGCGTAGCTGAAAAAGAAGCGGAAGCTCAAAACAGCGGAAGATGCACTCGAGGATCGAGATGGAGCAAAGTATTCAGCACCGCGAATAAATGCTGCTGACGATCGCCGAACAAAAACTACCGAAAAAAAGCTCTGCCCGAATTGACGAGGGCCTTAGAGCCCCACAATTAAAAAGTAAGAAAGGCCACCGGTCGGATGGGCGACCCGGCGAAAGAGGCGGTGAATGGCGCGCACACAAGCCAATATCACGATCCGCATAAGATTCACACCAAGAGGATGGCGATTAGGTCCATCTACGGGCCAAGCAGGCTCGTCAAAACAATGCAATCGTCAAAATCCGAAGATCACGGCACACCCAAATATGGGGTGCGCACACTATGTTTCACCGATGAGGTGCGGGATCATAATTTCGGTGGATTCAAACCCGTAAACATAGAGGCATCTGACGGAACAACGAGACCACAGTGCGGATCGAGATTACATCCTCCACATACACATGGCTAGAGAGGCGATCTCACGCCATAAAATACTTACCCTTAAACTCAAAGGGCCAGCTCGGCATTGGCTTAAAAGCCTCCCGAAAATACCATTGGAAGCTGGGAAGAGCTCAGGGCGCATTCGGGCAAATTTTCGGGGACTTATGTCGCCCTCCGGATGCACGATCTAAGTCACATAACTCAACAGCCGGAGAGTCAGCCGAAAGTGCTGGAACAGGTTCCTTACTAAAAGAACCAAATAGTCATTGTCCGGACGCGAAGCCTTAGTAGCTTTCAAACACAGCGTCAGAGACTAATGGCTCATTGAACACCTCGGCCAAGAAAAGCCAAGAACAATGGCGCATTAACAAGCTGATGACCGCTTTTGCGCGGGAGAGGACAACTGGCGGCAAGATCTGATACCGGCGACCAGTACATCGAAACCAGGGATGGAAATGAAATCACGGCCTTGAAAAAGATCGGCGCGGAATAAAGAAAATGGCCCAAATAATGCGGCGGTTAGCGCGGATTCAAAAGTTCTCGGCGAACAACAAAACACTGCCCTAAAGGATAACGGTGACGAGCTATCCAACCTAAACAAGATTACGGACAGGTATGTCAAATACATGGTACTGCGGGAAGCACGCAAACCATACCCACGAGAGATTGTTGGGTCTTCAAGCAGTCCGGTCGACTTAACGCCGAACACAAGGGCTCGACACACCAAGGAAAATGATGGCGAGCACCAAAGCGAGCCCGGAAAACAAAGAATTTCCCACAAAGGTTAAAGCAGTAAACTTACTTCCGTGATCAAAGGGAAAAACAGGCGGCGCCCACTAAAAGGCACGCCGCACATTGGTTATCAAAACCAATCACCTTCGACCATCGGGACTATTCGAAAATATCCGGAGCAGGATGGACTGCCTTGATATTGGATCCTATAATCGTGATTCCAATTTACACAAGTCCTCATGGATGGCGGCGGTGACACCAACGATATATCGGGACACAATCCATGAGGATGGGGATAGACCAACCAAAATTAGCCATAGCAACACCTCCTTCAAAGGGTTAATGCCAGGCCCATATGCCCATTATGCGGGCTCCCTCTGCTAGAAGTTGTGTTCGGTTCATCCGACAACTTCCGTCATGAAAAGTTAGTCTTCCATGTCGCCCCATTTAAAGTAGCTATCAAGCACTATTGGGACCTTGAAGCTTTGCCGCTTTAACGCAATACCGCATTCGCATCTCTTACACTTAAAATGCCGGTCCACGCGGCATCATCTCATTAAAAGGAGTATTAAGTGTCACGCGAGCACGGAAGATTGCGAGGCTGCCTTAACAGCCCCACACCAATCGGCTCCGCTAACCAAAGGACCTGAATAGGTAATTGAACCCGGACACGGCTAGGCGAGTCCGGCGCCTCTGACAGCATACCCCCATACAAGGGCTGCATGCATGTACAACAAGAGGCGATAAAGCTCAATTTCATTCACTTCTTGAACCGTACTCTGTTTATTTAATATTAAGTACACCTTCGCATACGACCCTTTTCTTTCAAACTAAGTTCCTCTCTTTTACACATGGACAACGTGCTACACCCGTCCGGATCACGACTAGCGGAACACGGTAGCGGGCGTGCGGTAGGGACCCGTTGCAAGGATTCTTTTCAGATTAAGACCTGCGTAAACCTTTTTTCTTTGTCTCTTGTTGATATACATCCCCGGTTCCTTAATATAACAGGAGGAGGCTGGTGCTTTGGCATTAGCGCACAGAATTTTGCTCGTACCTAAACACCGGGGGCTTAGGGCATTATTCTGCCCATTTTCATAAAGACCGAATACCTTAGGGAGTATTGGCGTCTCGAGATTAGGCCTTATATGCATCAGCTCGAATCATGTCTTTGGTCAAATGTTGGGTTGCCCGGCTCCTGTGTTTTGCTGCCTTCGTTCCGTTTTCACGGCTAGCAGCGGCACCGGAGAACTCTGCGATTGTGCCCGGTTGGGCGGCGAGCACCTCGATGAAAGCGGCTGAGTGTCATGATATAGCGAGACTGGTCAACCACTCGATGACTCCTTTGGAATGTTTAGGATTCCTCCGCATTAACGAAGGACGGTTTTCGGTCAGGCACATCGCACCACAGGTTCGGAGAGTGCGGTGCCCCGAGGGCTATATAGTAGCCCCACCCTCGAACTCCATGGCTAAGTGAAAGTGATAAAGCATTATAGTCCGGTTGCTGGTTTGCTCGCTATCACCTCCTTAACAGGACCAAGGCGTTGGATTAAGTGTGAAAAAGCGCTTTCTTTGCAAACACCCCGCACTATGTGCGTGGGGCTGAAACCAAGGACTGCCATCTTCGAGGTTATATACACATATACATAAGCGGCCGCCTGAGGGGTAGTTTACTACTTGAGCGCACAAGTATAAAAAGCACTTATATTACATTGAAACACCGTTTTCACAAATCATACATGTCATTTAAACATAATATCCATCGAGCACTGCGTCTCTATTAAGCGGCGCCCGGCGGACTTCTTCAAAGTAGTGCTCGGCGGTACTCGACCTCTGTCCGAATCACGGGATGCAGCGTCGATGGCCTTCATCTCTGCCAGTATGTCTTGACACGGGCAAGAGCCATCAGCGCTCCCTCAATGCCGCCGATCGCTTCATTGCGTCGTCGCGGCACCGCACCAAGCTGCTGCACTAAACCAAAATAGCTCTTGGTTTGGGGTCCGCCCGGCCACAAGTGAGTCAAGACATGCTTCATGGCAAATCCGGACAATCGATTCAGCTCCGCCCATTCGGCCAACCGATCGGTCGGCGGAAGGGCGCTCCGGACTATGGAATTGCGACCAATATAACTCTTCCCTTACATGCCCCTTACATGCGCCGGCCGGAAGTGCTCAACAGCGTCCTGGCGCTTCGCCGCCAAGTCGAGATAAGCATCCTCTGAACTCCACAATTTCTCCAGCGAGCATACTTTGGATCTGTATATTTCCTCCAGCGAAGCGGTTTCCAGCCGCAATTGCCCGGCGACTCAGCTCCTCCTTGGCAGCTCTCAAAGCCGATTGGGCATTCTTGGATTCGGCGGCCTTCTTTAAACCCTCTTGTTCCCTTGGCGTTCTTTTCAAGAACCTCGCAGCGATCGGTAGTATTCCTCAACTTTTGGCCATATCGGCCATCTCCTCTTCTTGGCGATGAGCAGCCCGTTCGACTTCTTGCTCTTGGCCGCCTTTAAAGCGGCCGCGTACCAATTCTGGCTTGCTCTTTCGCTCGGCGAGTTCGCCGCAGCTCTTCCCAGCGATGGCACCATCTACATTAAGCATATGATTAGTAAGACATGGGCGTCAAGCTCCCTTACCGGTGTCGCATAGAAGTCGCATACCTTGTGACTCGTCAAACCGTTTATTGACCAGCGCGATGTCGCATCCGCCTCGTCAAGTTGCCGCTTTAGTTCGGCATATTCATCGATCCGGTGGCCTCGGACGCCCGCCACCTGTTTAGGAAGCGGCGATATGTTAAAGCGAAATTTGATCCTCGACACGTTGTCAATTTTGACAACATACCGAGTCTCGAGAACTACTATCTATCTGAGCGCATTTATATGCATAAGCGTCGAAGGTACATCATTTTGCGTACCTCAAACCCGTCGATAAGCTTCGGCGGCTTCATGCAATCCGCTCTCCACGGATGCAATTCTTTCAATCACCGTACCCATTAAACACGGTAATCCTCTGAAATAACCGCTTCGCCCGGCAGATCCTTGACTCCTCCGACCGCCGCCACTTGGCGCTAGACCTTCCGGCCTGCGGACAGAGAACCCTCGGCGGCGACACCTCCGGGTCGTCCGCTTCTATGAGTCACGACAGGTGGAGCATTTCGCTCTCCATAATCTCGGACGAAGATCCCCGAAGAAGAGCTCTGCTGAGAAGGGTGAGGTCCGAACTACAAAGTACAATTTCGGTTATCTTCATAAATAAATACAGGGATGTTCCTTATTTACAAAGACCCTTCTTTTTACTTATGGCTGGTGGAGGCTGATCCCTAGGGAAATAATCGGCTGGGTTACTTCCCAGCGGACTCTCTGCCGAAGATTCCTTCCCCTCTTTGAGGCCTTGACCTCCGGATCTTCGAAGCGGTCCTCTTCTCTCCTCGGAAGGTGGGACTCTTAATCCCTCCTTCCTTGATATCCTCCTTGAGGCGGTTGCTTCCCGCTCCCCCTTCGCCTTCTTTAAAAGCGCGACCTTCAACATCTTGGTGACATGGGATCGGCGTGGTCTCGGGAGGGCGGACACCTTATCAACTTTGCCTTGGCTATCCACTCCTGTTCAAGCGGCTCCTTTAAAGGGCATATATATAAAATAAATGAATGAACAGCTTGTCGGTTCTGGGACTACTTACTTGAGTATCTGGCGATTGCAGCTTAGTCCTGCGTCCTCGGTCAAGTCCGGACACTTCTCTTGTGATCGAAGAACAGTTTATACATCTCCACAGGCGTCGTGCCCATAAAATTTTGGAGGCTCGTGGTCCCTCGGTTGAATTCCACAGGCGGAGGCGGCGTTGCAGGCTGGCGTCGGATCACCATAACTGCGCCACTTGCAGCAGATTGATACCTCTTTCACTGGAGGTCTTGAATCTGCCTGCAGCAAGGAGCGTCCTTGGGCGGCCCCAGTCGAGCCTTGTTGGCCCATGATACCAGCCGCTGTGGTGGACTGGCGGAAGGCGGGGGCGCCGCCCATTTGGTGCCCACAGGGCGGTGATATAAAACCACTCCGTTGCCAACCAAGCTCCTCTTGAAAAGAGCCCTCAGACCCACGGACATCAGCACATTTGCTTATGACCGCCCCTCCGCACTCCGCTTGCTGCCCTGGATCATCTTTGGCTCCACCTTGAAGGTCTTGAGCCACAATCCAAAGTGGGGGTAATATGGAGGAAGGCCTCACATCGACAATGAATGGCGAGATATGGAGGATGGACTCGATTCAAGTCATGGAAATCAAGCCCATAATAAAACATGAGCCCCCGCACAAAGGATCCGTCGGAAGCCTAAACCCGGCGGAAGTGAGTTCTGGACACCACGTTATCACGGGGCTCGGGAGTGGGAATGACCTGCCACAGGCGAGGCAGCTGTGCGAGATCTCGCCGGTTAGATACTGGCGTCTCGCAGCTTTAGCTTTATCTTCTTACGTGAGGAGGAAGACATCCATCGGCCCGTCTGGTGGGGCGGACATCGTCATAAGTCGAAGCGCTGAATCTGAAGCTTTGGGTGTTGGAACTTCGAGCGGCGAAATCGATAGAGGTGTAAAGGAGAGGGCCTTGGTCTCGTTATAAAGAGGTTGAATACCAAGAGCCCACCCGTGGTCGACTAGGACTCGCCTTTGATAGAGGCGTGCCAGCGAGGCACGTTTGGGTTACTGCGTCCGTATTGATGAGATTCCCGGAATAAGGGGCACGATCTACGCTTTGATAAGGCGTGCCAAGAAACCGCCTCGTTAAACACGCTGAGGTGGAACAATAAAAGCGATTCATATAAAGGCTGGCCGTGGTGTGATGTCACGCCGCGGAATCGTCGGCAGATCTGTGCAAAATTATTCTCTCTACGGTGTTATGTGGAACTTGTTTTGCGAGCGGACACTATCTTTGTGTTCAAAACCTTCTATGAAGTATTCGGAGGAGGAACCCGCCTTGCAATGCGAAGACAATCAACGCGCCGGACTCATCGTCATTGAAGCCTGGTTGAGGGGCTATTGAGGAGTCCGGACTAGGGGTGTCCGGATAGCGGACTATCATCATCGGCGGACTCCAAGACTATGAAGATACAAGATTGAAGACTTCGTCCCGTGTCGGATGGGACTTTCCTTTGCGTGGAAGGCAAGCTTGGCGTCTGGATATGTAGATCTCCTACCATTGTAACGGCTCTGTGTAACCCTAACCCTATCCGGTGTCTATATAAACGGAGGGTTTTAGTCCGTGGGGCGAACAACAATCATACCATAGGCTAGCTTCTAGGGTTTAGCCTCTTTGATCTCGTGGTAGATCCACTCTTGTAACACACATCATCAATATTAATCAAGCGGGGCGTGGGTTTTACCTCCATCAAGAGGGCGAACACAGGTAAAACATCGTGTCCCTTGTCTCTGTTACCATCCGCCTAGGCGCATAGTTGGGACCCCCTACCGAGATCCGCGGTTTGACACCGACAAAGCGCCGCCTATGGTTGGCGCCCCGACGCTTCGCTTCACGCCGTTCTCCGGCACCTCGGCGGCAGCGACGACGCCGTTAGCGTACCCTGCCGCCCGGCCGGGCGGCCAATGGATCCGAGAAGGGCGGCGTCCTCTTCTTCCTCCTCCTCCCGCTCCTCCTCCTCCGGGTCGCCGGCGCTGTTCAGCGTCAAGGCCAAGCCCGCGGAGACACCGCTCGGCCGGCACACCCGCAGCGCCGCCATCGTCATCAACGAGGGCGGGCGCGCCTCCTCCTCAGCTCCTCCCCGCTCCGTCAAGCCGAAGACGGAGCCCGGGCTCGTCTCCGTGAAGATAGAGGCAGGCCTCGCCACCGTGAAGATGGAGCCCGAGCTCGCCTCCGTGAAGATAAAGGCAGGACTCGCCGCCGTGAAAGCGGGCAGGGCTCTCCGGCAAGCGGCCTTGAAGTGGTAGCCTTGGCTGGCGCGAAGGAGCTAAGCGCCCGATGTCGCGCCTTAGAGCGATTCGCGGCTCGGCGCCGTGGGCATGACGAGGGCGTCGTCGTTCTCGATAACGACAGCGGCAACAACAGCGCCGCCACCGGTCCACAGGCGACCCGGCAAGGGTCCAGCGAAGCGGCCCGTCAAGAGAGAGAAGGGCAGCGAGACAACAGCGATGGCGGCAGCGGCGGCGACCGCCGCTCAGCAGCGTTCTTGACTTGTAGTTGCGGCCTCTTTTAAGTATTTCACTTTGTTGTGTAAAAACTATTTAGGTCGCCTAAGTAATGTCATGTTAGCCAAATTTTAGCGAATCTTTGTCATGTTTGCGAATCTTCTCTACTACCTAAAAAACTATAAGGTTCTGTTTCCCCTTACGTCGTTAGTTTATTGAGCCCTCGCTTCTCCCGGCCTCCACCGTCCACCACTTCCTACCGATCTATTTTTGCATGTCTGATTTTCTCCTTCCATCTCGTCGCCTCCCTCTCGCCTCACATAAAGCACACACCCACCTAGCATTATCCCCATCACGATCGCGCCGCCACCACGTCGACATTGCATTGGTGCCGCCCCTTCCTCTCCCATCTCGTGCTTGTGCCTCCAATCTCCCGTCGGACGTCGTGTGCCTCCATCTAGCATCGTGACCACTCGCCGACCACGGCCCGTGGTCACCGGCTTGAGGACCCAAGGACTTGTTGCCGCCGTCCGGAGCTACTTCGTCGACGGCCTCAATGGGGGCTTTGGCGAGAGCTCCTGGTCTTCCGTCGTCGCCGCCGCCGCCGCCGGGTCGGGACTCCGTCGGATCCTCTGTCGCCGACCCACGTCCCAGTCCTATCCTTCCTCTCACAGTCCATGTAGCCCCTACATCCACCCCTGATTCTCCAGGTTAGTCGCGAGGGGCTCCTAATCTGCAAGTTCTTGATTTGAATTGGCTGTGTTGTTGTGCTGCAGCCTGCAGGAGCGACACCACACGAGGCGAGAACAGCATGAAAATCTCATCCGTGCCGGTCTGTGCGTCGCTTCTCACGCCAAGCCAAAGGCATCTTGCTGCCATGTTGGCAGATTCATGTGTACAATATTAGTGTTCATACCAGTCTGACAGATTCATGTGTGTCTTTTCAGTATTCAAAATTAGGAATTCAAGTGATACATATATTGTTTGGAATATCATTGCTATTCCATGATCAGTTCCATTCATCCACCATTTAATGTTTTCATTTTTCTATTGTACAATAGTTCCTTCTATGGAACTGTACTAACAAGATTATATTCAGCCGTTAATGTCTAGATGGAAGTTCATGAATGATTGTTCATTTTACTTGACAAGAACTAATTCACATGGTGAAGAACAACTGCTGGATCATAATTTTATAAAATTTGTACAGAATACAAGCATACTCATCGATTAATGTTAGATATGTAGTATCCAGTGAAGTAGTATAAATTTACATACATACACCAGCCAGCGGGAGGCGGCAGCAATAGCAGGTGTCGCAGATTGACTGGAGGTTGTCGAGTAGCGACACTGCAAGTGGAGATGTAGCAGGTGAAGGAGGAGGGCGTGGGGACTAAGGTGGCTGTGTGGTAGATGGCGGAGGTGGACAAGATGAACAATTGGTTCGACAGGGTGGTGGTTGTCGTCAATGGTGGGAGACCAAGCAACAAGAATAAGGTGGATCTGGCTCAAGAAGAGCACATACCTCTATGTTTATTTTCATATTTTTCATTTCATTTTCTATTGAGAAATTCACTAAGCAATTATACTTGCTTTGAGCATAATTGCATATTTTTATGTCTAAGAGCAATTTAGCATCAGCTTTCCTGTAATCGGAGAAAACATGATTATTTAAATAATTTCAAGATAGATAAGGAGTAAAGCCTTGCAAATCAAAACAATAACTAAATTAAAAAAAGGTCTTGCAAGAATCACCACATTTATGAGACTAAGTAAATCTTCAACCATTGATGCAATTATTCTATGTATGATTCATGATGATTATTTGGCAAACAATCCTCTCCCCAAAGAAAATAAAAATCAAAGGAAGTTAAGTCATCTGTATGTTCTTGCTCTGAAAAAGGCTTGAAAGGAACTAGTTCACTTTGGAATTTGTCTCCTTTTGAGCTTAATTTGCATCTTGTCATGACTGCCTGCAATTTAGTGCCATCTTTCGTTTCGTTCTTCCATTAACTTTGTGTATAAAGGACATGTCTCTACATGTATATAGAATTCCATCCCAAATTTGGGATCACCTTTTCACTAAAGCATGTGTTAACAATAATGTCTGTACCAATACTAAGAGATGTAGTTTTCAAGATTCTAAGTATTTAATTTGTCTTTTGTATGTGAACTTTTGACCAGTGGAAGGTCCACCATAATGGTTCTGTACTAATAATTAAGTTAAGACTTTTGATGCAAATTTTGGCATGATGATAGGTTCACTTGAATTTGTCTCATTGGCGGGAGCTTGAATTTCTACACCACGTTCGACTGATATTCCTGGAATTTGTGATCACAATGTCAGTGTTGCCATTGTCATGCAGCTCAACCTGGGACCGAACACGGATGCCACTGCGTATTGCTAAAATTTACAGGAAATGCAGAAAATAGAGTTACAACAATTGAGCAATGCATAGTTCCCAAAGCGTGTACCACATAGTTCTATGTTGAACATAGAACTACTTATATTCCATATTCACCTAAAACTTTTCTAAAGGTACTAAACTTTCTCATGTTTTAGAAGCTACCATGTATCCCCTTGCCTAAAATTTGATTGATAGCGGATATGTCATTAACAAAGTTGACGAGTTTGGAATGGGGAGTGGAGATAGCGGTGAAGAAGATGAAGAAGAAGCGTGATTTATAACATGAAACAAAAGTTGACAATATCCTTTATTGTGCACGAGGATCTTAGAGATATACATGTTGCACATGATTTGTTATGTCGTTCAACGCTTGAGCGATTAACTAGTTTCTTTAAAAAATTAAAACACCTTCTGGGGGCGATCCTGGGCGGCAACTGAGAACGAAAGCCCCCTCCGGGTGCGATTTTACGCGCCCGTTCGGCGACAACTGGAAATGCTCTAAAGAAGATGGTCTCGGCGAGCTGGTCTTCAGCCGGGCCAGTCTGCACCAGGACGGGTCCAGCGTCTGCGCCCCAACATCTGACCGGTCGTTCAGCATGGCCCTCAGCCCAGAACCCACTAGCCGGGGCCCCGCCCATACACCCGCACCCAGGCGCGTCTCCCACCACAACAAATGAAAAACAACTCGCCTGCGGCATCAGACATGTCAGTGTGTCACTGCACAGACAGAGTAAACAGGGCAGCACGAGCCCCCCTACGCATGCCATCCAACTTTGACGAGTCGGCAACACCGAGGCGTGGTCAAGGCCAAAATAAAAATTACTACTACAGCATAATCCTCGGAGATTTCCCGCTACAGATTAGCACAAACAAGCAAGCAAAACATCTGTAGCTAACTGAAGAAAATGCCGGCATCAGGTCAGGTGGCACGGGCGGTGCCGTGGGCCAGGTAGACGCCGGCGGGGGAGGAGAAGCCGAGGCGCTGCGGCTGCGGCGCGTGCGCGCTGGTGGCGCCCTGCGCGTCGGCGGCGTGCATCGCGCGGATCAGGATGGCTGATGTGGCCGCCGCGGCTTCCACAGGCTTTCTTGCACGGCCGCGGCCGCAGTGGACGTGGCGCTCGCAGTACTTGTGCCCCGGCACCACCGCGCGAGCACCGCCACTTCTTGCCGTCCGTGCGCCGGCACCGGTCCGCTCCGGCTCCATGCTGCTCCTGTGGTCGTAGCACATGCTCCCCAGTCCCGCCACTGCACAGATCAAACGATCAACGTCGGCGATGACCAACCAATCAATCCAAAACAAACAGTAGACAGTAAGCCCGAAACGCCGGTGAGAAAGTAATACAAGGAGGAGAGTGCGCGGCACGTACGGGATGGGAACCTCTGCGGGGCGGAGGAGGAGGCGGCGACGCTCTTCCAGATGGGGAGGACGAGGTGCACGGGCACGGGAGCGTTGGCGGCGAAGTAGCGGTAGATGAGCACCTGGTGCTCCAGCTCCTGCCGCTGCATGAACGTCAGCTCCGACGGCCGCGTCGCCGCAGATGCCTCCGCGTCGCTGCGCCCGCTGTCACTGCAGCTGCCTCCTACGCCGAGACCCAGCCCAAGAACCAGCGGCGACGGCGCCGCCATGGTCACCGTCCCTGCGCCTAATCCAAGCAACGCACGTCAAAGAATAATGAATGAATCATTTACTTGCCTGAGGCAGAAGGGAAAAGTACGGCACCCTTCCCTACCATCATTGTCGTCGGCGTCGGCGTCGGGGCCGGAGAGGCGGGGGAGCTTGGACGGCGGCGAGTGCTCCTGCCTTCGCTCGGTCATCTCTGGAGTGCGCCTTTCTTCCTCCGTGGCTGGCTGGTGCGAGTGCGCGTCGTGTGTGCTGTTTGTGTTGGAATGAACACGCTGTGGATAGAGGCAAGGGTGGTACGTATGGAGCTCGCGCAGGTTCTTTGAGTAGAGAGAAGCGAAGGGACGCGACGCTGCCGTTTGACGTCGGCTGTCGGTGTCAGCTGGCTACATGTACGGGACACTCCACCGCTGACAGCATCGCTGGTGCTCCGGAACTTTGACGGGATGCAATTACTGGAACTGTCAAACTGCTGGCAAAGACCGACGACGCTTCGGCCATGGTTGCTTGCTGCAGGCTGCACCTTGGAGGTTTTCCTTAAATGCCTCCGTTCCGTTCCCTGGACATGGCAGGTGAGGCCGGGGAAGCACCGACGACGCGCTGCATCCCACGCTGGCCGCACCCACGGCGGCTTCAACGCCGTAGCCCGTAGCGAAAGCGCGCTTCACGTGCAGTGCGGTGTGCCACGGCGACGCCTCTTGGCTCGTCGGGCTCTATGCAGGGCACGCCCGAGACCGCGACCATGCATGGCCCGCCTGAACCTAGCATGTGTAGCGCCGGGCCGGGCACGCTCTCACCGTACAAGGAATCCCGGCGCGCATGCCGGGTAGACGCT
This sequence comes from Aegilops longissima, assembly GCA_021605205.1. Taxonomy (NCBI): domain Eukaryota; kingdom Viridiplantae; phylum Streptophyta; class Magnoliopsida; order Poales; family Poaceae; genus Aegilops; species Aegilops longissima. The sequence continues at coordinate 28,590 of JAHIAM010001516.1, forward strand.
CGCACCGTACACGCGCGTATGGATGTGTCACGAGATTACGGTACGGGCAAGGCCAGATACCCAGATCTACGTCCGTGAGACGCATGGGGCTGTGCATGGGGCCTCGCCTGGTCAACATGGCTCGGCTCTGTGCGCTCTCTGCCATCGACCCCTGTCCCCTGGCTGCCAGCTAGCCTCCTTTCACGCAGTACGTGACCATCTAAAACATGACACGGTAATATTTTCTTTTCTTTCAGAGGATGTACAAGAAGATGGCAAAGATCCGAGAGAGGAAAATGAAACATGTTGACCAACTCAAATGCATTAAGCACGAAGCAGACCAACTCCTAAAAAAGGACGAGAAGATTAAGTATAGATAATGGGAGTACTTCGACAAGCTGTTCAATGACGAAATGATAGTTCTATCATTGAACTCGACTCCTTTGATGATACCAACAGACTTTTTGTGCGGCGAATCCAGTCTGAGGTCAAGGAGGCTTTAAAAATGATGAAAGGAGGCAAAGTGATGAGGCCCTGATTGTATCCTCATTGAGGTGTGGAAAGGCCTTGGGGACATCCGATAGTTTGGCTAACAAACTTTTCAACCTCATTTTTGAACAAACAAGATGCGGAAGAATGGAGGCGGTGTATATTAGTATCAATCTTCAAGAACAAGGGATGTTGAGTTGTATTAATTATCGTGGAATTAAGCTGTGGGAGAAAGTCATTGACACGCTTAAGAAGAATGAAGTTATGGGAGAGAGTCATTGACACGCTTAAGAAGAATGGCAGCGAGGAAGATTAGAGCACGGTGGTTGCCATCACTCGAGGTCCCAAGAAGGTCACCACTCTTTCCCTCCGTTGAAGCAAAGCTTGGTGGGCTCAACATCGGTGGTGATTAATTTGCTTGGCTGCGACACAGGCGGATAGCTTTACTTCACGGGTCTCCGAGCGGAGATTCTGGCGGGCTGGAGAGTGCGGGTGGCGGAGAAGGTGAAGCTTCAGTTCTCGGGGCTCATGGTCGGACATGGGGAACGGGCATCGGCGATCATAGATTAGGTGTATTAATTATACCTCCAGAGCCAGATGAGCGCCGTTTATGTAAATGTAATGAAATCCATCATGTTTATATGAAATCTGTCATGTTTATATGAAATCCGGCCGTGTTTGAACGAATGGATGGGGCGCCAGAGTGGCCTTCTTATTCTTCTTCGCAGCGTCCTTAGCGAGGGCCGGTGCTGCGGACATCGGTTATCTAGCTCTCTTCTTGCCCGGCTAGGCGGCGGGAGGGCAACCAACCATCGCTAGAGGCGGTCACCACCCGGTGACCTTTGGCGATTGGAGCCGTGCTTGTGGCGGCGGAGCTTTCAACCTCATCCTCTTTTTGGCGTGAGGTGGTCTTGATGGCTACATGCCGATGGCGGTGGCGGTGGGGGTGGCGGGAGGTCTTGGCTATCCATTTGGCGAGGGGGGCGGTCATTGGTGGCGACGGCGGTGTGTGGGGGCGGCGGCGGGAAGGATGTAGCCACGAGGGCGGGAGAAAGAGGTGTGTGACTTTTACTCGGCGGCATAGCGTCGAGTATATTTAAGCTGACTTAGGTGATTTTCATCGGGAAGGAAAAATTATACTCCCTTATAGATTTTGGAGTTTGGCTAGGTGCGGCATAGAGGTAAAATCGAAATTTTACTCTTGTATAGACTTTGGAGATTGGCTAGAGTTGGCCTTAGAAAGCAACATTGCACATAGTTTTATTACAACCAAATAAATCACGTAGTACAATAGTAATAAGTAGTCTAGAACCAAACAAAAATTTCATAGTTTACAAACAAAATGAAATTTAAATTGTCTAAGAAATTGGTTGCCAAGGTGAGTCCACATAGGCTCAAGCAAATTATTTTGGAGTTGCATGTGAGTTCGCAATTACACATTTCATGATGAAATTGTGTGAAGTATACAAGCGTTGTTGGTCCATGCTCAAGCGAACATTTTCACCATGAAATTAAAACATTTGGTTGAAGATTTGGTCCCCACACTCATCCTCTCGATCGGTGATGCTTTGTCATACAAGCAGTCATCACCTCCCACATCTTCTTGGCCTTCAAGTTCTAGCGGGATCTGAAGCGATGGCCTATCGAGGCTGAAGCACACCATAAGCACACTCTACATCCTTCCTAGCACTCTCTTATCGTGAGCAAACCTAGCCCTCTTCTCTCCTACGAATTGAAGGTTGTCTTACATGAAGTTGATCACGAGGTTAGATACCACCGGCTAGATAGTATCCCTTGTTGTAGTGGTGACCATTGATCTCAAAGTTGACCTCTAGGCAATTTCCTTCGCAAGCCTTACGAACATTGAAGGCGCTAAATCACGTTGATGCCATTGTGAGAACTAGCCATCTGAAAAAAGTGCCAGATCCACAGATCTTGTGAAGCATAGCTTCAAGTATGATTGTGCAACCTTTGACAGGCCCCTATACTACCCCTGCTAAGAAGATGGACAATTCTTCCAATTCCAGTGCATAGTATCTATGCTATCAAGCATCCCCGAAAAGTCCCTATCTGCGCTGATCGCGAGTAACCGGGTTGTACCCGTGACAATTGGCTCTCTCGGGTACTGTAAGTGCATCTAGTGCCATCCCTAGTTGGTTTTGGAGTATTGACGACAAACTTGGTTGAGGACTAATGTGTTTGTGAGAATTGCAGGATAACACGGTAGTAGTCCCTCATTGATTACTGTTTACCTACGGAGATGACCCTAAAAATGTGTGAAGACATTGAAGACAATGGTGGTATGTGAAGATATTCTAGCGAAGATTATGACTCGAGAAGACATTCACGTGAAGACTACGGTCTGAAGACATAGTTGTTTAGTAGTTTCCTTTTCTTATTTGTTGAGTCATAGGAACCACCGCACTATTAAGTGGGGTCCAAGTGAACAAAGTCGAGTGGTGAGGTGATGCTCAACCAAATCCTATGTCTTGACGAAGACAATGAGAGCAAATCTTATCCAATTTGGATGAGTCGACTTTACTTGTAACCCAAGTCAAGCTGCCGCGTGTGTTGAAATCGACCGTTGGACATGTGTCAGTTCCTTAGTGACCCAGGGTCATTTCGGACAAATCAGGTCGGGTTTCCTCCTGGCTATAAATATCCCAACCCCTACACCATAAATTGATGGCTGCTTAGAGTTAGTGCATGACTTTTGTCCAACTCACATTTTTTCGCCTCACTGATATCACAAAATGAGCTTCATGCACTTTCGGCGCCCTTGAGATCACCAAGCATGAAATCGTTAAGACACTCTTGAGATCGCTCGACGACTCATTTGACACCTGATCACGATGATTCAAAACGCCATGACTTCAAGACTCTCGATCCGTCGACATACTTGAGAGGCTCAACACATGAGTTCGATTATCGAGAAAAGAGATATCTATGGTCCCAACTATGGCGAACTTCGCTTTGAAGGCAAAGGTTGTTTCCTCGTCGAAGAAGAATCATTGCAGTTACGGGATCTGAAGAAATTGGAATGGAGCTTTCTATGCTTGTGAAGATGTTCCAGAAATTCACTAAGAAGAAAGGCTTCAGAAAGTCTTCAAGATCCAGCTCGAGAAATGATGAAGCTTCTACTCATGACCACTAATACGTCTCCGACGTATCTATAATTTTTGATTGTTCCATGCCAATATTATACAACTTCCATATACTTTTGGCAACTTTTTATACTATTTTTGGGACTAACATATTGATCCGATTGCCCGGTGCTAGTTCTGTTTGTTGCATGTTTTTTGTTTAGCGGAGAATCCATATCAAGCGGAGTCAAAGCGGAATAAAATTGCGGAGATTTTTTGGAATATATCTGATTTTTGGGAAGTGGGATCATCGCGATCTGATGCCGAGGGGCCACAAGCGATGGCGCCCTGACCCTCGTGGACACCCGTAAAGCGGTTGTTGCCCTTCTTCGCCCAAGAAAGCTAATATCTGGATAAAATCGTGTTCAAATTTCAATCTAATCGGAGTTATGGATCTCGGTTATAAAAAAGCAGTGAAAGGCGAGAATCCAAAGCGAAGCAGAGAGGCAGAGAGGCAGATCCAATCTCGGAGGGCTCTCGCCCCTCCCATGCCATGGAGGCCAAGGACGGAGGAAACCCTTCTCCCATCTAGGGAGAAGGTCAAGGAAGAATAAGAAGAAGAAGGGGCTCTCTCCCCTCGCTTCCGGTGGTCTTGGAACACCATGGGGCCATCATCATCACCACGATCTACACCAACACCTCCATCATCTTCACCAACATCTCCATCGCCTTCCCCATCTATCTCTGACGATCCGGTCTCCATAACCCGCTGTACCCTCTACTTGAACATGGTGCTTTATGCTTCATATTATTATCCAATGATGTGTTGTCATCCTATGATGTCGAGTAGATTTTCGTTGTCCTATCGGTAATTAGTGAATTGCTATGATTGGTTTAATTTGCTTGTGGTTATGTTGCTGTCCTTTGGTGCCCATCATATGGTAGCGTGGATCACACCATAGGGTTAGTTGTATGTTGATAGGACTATGTATTGGAGGGCAAGAGTGACAGAAGTTTCAACCTAGCATAGAAATTGATGCATCTGAGGATTGAAGGGGACCAATATATCTTAATGCTATGGTTGGGTTTTACCTTAATGAGCGTTAGTAGTTGTGGATGCTTGCTAATAGTTCCAATCATAAGTGCATAGAATTCCAAGTCAGGGATGACAAGCTAGCGATGGCCTCTCCCACATAAAACTTGCTATCGGTCTAGTAAAGTAGTCAATTGCTTAGGGACAATTTAGCAACTCCTACCACCACTTTTCCACACTCGCTATACTAACTTTATTGTGTCTTTGTCTAAACAGCCCTAGTTCTTATTTATGTGCTCTTTATATTCTTGCAAACTTATGACCCACAAGTATAGGGGATCTATCGTAGTCCTTTCGATAAGTAAGAGTGTCGAACCCAACGAGGAAGCGAAGGAAATGATAAGCGGTTTCAGGAAGGTATTCTCTGCAAATCTTGAAATAAGTGGTATGAGATAGTTTTGTGATAAGGTAAATTGTAACGAGCAACAAGTAACAAGAGTAAATAAAGTGCAGCAAGGTGGCCCAATCCTTTTGTAGCAAAGGACAAGCCTAGACAAACTCTTATAATAGGAAAAGCGCTCCGAGAACACATGGGAATATCATCAAGCTAGTTTTCATCACGTTCATATGATTCGCGTTCGGTACTTTGATAATTTGATATGTGGGTGGACGGTGCTTGGATGCTGTTCTTACTTGAACAAGCATCCCACTTATGATTAACCTCTATTGCAAGCATCCATAACTACAACAAAAGTATTAAGGTAAACCTAACCATAGCATGAAACATATGGATCCAAATCAGCCCTTACGAACAGCGCATAAACTAGGGTTTAAGCTTACATCACTCTAGCAACCCATCATCTACTTATTACTTCCCAATGCCTTCCTCTAGGCCCAAATAATGGTGAAGTGTTATGTAGTCGGCGTTCACATAACACCACTAGAGGTTAGACAACATACATCTCATCAAAATATCGAGCGAATACCAAATTCACATGACTACTAATAGTAAGACTTCTCCGTGTCCTCGGGAACAAGCGTAACTACTCACAAATCATATTCATGTTCATAATCAGAGGGTAATAATATGCATAAAGGGTCTGAACATATGATCTTCCACCAAATAAACCAACTAGCATCAACTATAAGGAGTAATCAACACTACTAGCAACCTACTAGCACCAATCCGGACTTGGAGACAAGAATTGGATACAAGAGATGAACTAGGGTTTGGAGATGAGATGGTGCTGGTGAAGATGTTGATGGAGATTGCCCTCTCGGATGAGAGGGTGTTGTGATGATGATGGCGATGATTTCCCCCTCCGGAGAAGTGTCCCAGCGAGCAGCTCATGGAGCCCTAGATTAGTTCGCCAAGGTTTTGCCTCGTGGCGGTGGAGTCTCGTCGAAAGGTTGTCTCGATTTTTTTCTCATCGAAAGACTTCATATAGGAGAAGATGGGCATCGGAGAGCCACCGGGGGCCACGAGGTGAGGCGGCGCCTGGGAGGCGTCCCCCACCCTCGTGGCGGTGTGGCCCCTGGCCTTCATCTTTGGCGATGATTTTCTTTATTTATTTTAAGATATTCCGTGGAGTTTAGGACTTTTGGAGTTGCACGAATAGGTCTCAATATTTGCTCCTTTTCATTGAGAATTCCATTGCGGCATTCTCCTCTTCATGTAAACCTTGTAAAATAAGAAAATAGCCATAAGTATTGTGACATAACGTGAAATAATAGCCCATAATGCGATAAATATCGATATAAAAGCATGATGCAAAATGGGCGTATCAATTCCCCAAGCTTAGACCTCGCTTGTCCTCAAGCGAAAAGCCGATAACAATAAATATGTCCGATGTTTAGAGGTAGGCGTCGATAAAAATAAAATCGGACATGAAGGCATCATGATTATTCTCATAACAACAACATATATAGATTTGTCATATGATTACTTATGTTCAAGTGATGATCTTTTCACAATGCAAAAGTATGAATCAGAAACTTTATTGGGCACCAACAAATTATAACCTCAGTCATTGAAGCAATTGCAATTTATCATAACATCGGAAAGAGTCTATGTCAGAGCTTAAAAGCAAGTCCACATACTCAACTATCACTTAGTCCTTCATAATTGCTAGCACTCACGCAATACTTGTGGTTACGGAGTTTTAATCGGACACAGAGAAAGATAGGGGCTTATAGTTTTGCCCCACAACCTTTTACCTCAAGGGTAATGTCAACAATAACAATTCATGCTCCCCTACATCCAATTAGATGTATATATATCATGCTCTTTCCAACATGCTGGGCTTGCCAAAGGATAAAATGAAAAAAAGGAGAGTGAAGATCACGTGACTCTTGCATAAGATAGAAGATAATAAAAAGATAGGCCCTTCACGGAGGAAGCAGAGGTTGCCATGCACTTTTATGGTTGGATGCACAAAATCTTAATGCAAAAGAAACATCACTTTATATTGCCCTTGTATGTGGAACTTTATTATGCAGTCCGTCGCTTTTATTACTTCCACAACAAGTTCATTACAAAGCTTATTTCTCTGCACTAATAAGTCATGCATATTTAGAGAGCAATTTTATTGCTTGCACCGATGACAACTTACTTGAAGGATCTTACTCAATCCATAGGTAGATATGGTGGACTCTCATGGCTAAACTGGTTTAAGGGTATTTAGAAGCACAAGTAGCATCTCTACTTGGTGCTGAGAATTTGGCTAGCATGAGGGGGAAAGGCAAGCTCAACATGTTAGAGGATCCATGACAACATACTTTATCTCAGATACAAGAAAACATTACTCATTATGTTGTCTTCCTTGTCCAACATCAACTCTTTAGCATTAAAGATGTCAATGATAATATATCTATATGTGAAACCTCTCTCTCCTTATTACTTCCTATTAATTGCAACTATGACCAAAGCTATATTTTCCAACTCCCAACAACTTTTAATCATCATAGTCTTTCTATGTGAAGTCATTACTCTTGATAAGATCAATATGAACTCTTTGTTTCTTTTTATTCTTTTTCTTTTATTTACCCAAGATCATGGCAAAACAATCAAGCCCTTGACTCAACACTAATCTTTATTATAGCCCACGAACTCGATTACATAGAGGGATCATAAAGCAAAACTTCAAAACTAGATCATGCCATGACTTTATTCTACTAAATCAAGATACTACTAATAGGATCGAACTAAGAAAAGCAGTAAAGATAGGAGTTGTGATGGTGATACGATACAGGGCACCTCCCCAAGCTTAGCGGTTGCCAAGGGAGTGCCATACCCATGTGATTATATCTCCTTTTTTGTTGGTGAAGAAGGTGGAGGTGTTGTCGATGATGCGGGCTTGCCCTTCTCTTTCTCAACTTGCGTCGAGGGTGAAATTATCAATCCTCAACTCATCATTCTTGATCTCAAGCTTTATTATCCTTTTGCATAATGCCTCTTTGCTTTATTGCTTGAGCGATGGGAGGCTGGTTCATCTTCATCTTCCTCATCAAAGGTACCATATATATGGATAGGTATCTTGAATATGTTTTTATCTAAAGGCGGTAAGCGGGAAATCCTCCTCTGAATCTTGAAGCGACATGTTGATCTAACCTGCGATGGGACGACTTGAAACAAAAAGCAGAGGATATTTGCGTGATCGGAGTCAAAACCTTCGGGAGAATATATAATGAATTTTGCCGACCAAAATCGTATCGTGCAAGAAAAGCAGTCTGGAGGGCACACGAGGTGCTCACGAGGTGAGGCGGCGCCCGGGGAGTAGGCACGCCCTCCACCTCGTGAAGGCCTCGTGTCTTTCCGGACTGCCACTTATTTTCTATTTTCTAAATATCCCAAAGCGAATATTGCCTTAAAATTGTTTTGGAGTCGGTTTACTTACCGTAGCACATACCTATTCCTTTTGGATGAAGCAGTGCGGAAAGTGTCCTTATGTATTCCCGGGTTCTGGTTTCAATAATATTGGTTTCAACATTTATGGGATTACGAGATATAATGTTTGATTCTTTGACCGTTTACCACCTTGGTTGTGCCTTGAAGTTGTTGATTTTTATGGCACGGGCGATAGACCTTCTCGATAGCGTAGGGACCTTCCCATTTAGAGAAGTTTTCCTGCAAAAATCTTAAGCGAGAGTTGTATAGCAATACATAATCACCTACATTAAACTCACGCTTTTGTATCCTTTTGTCATGCCATCTTTTAACTTTTCTTTAAATAACTTGGCATTTTCATAAGCTTGGGTTCTCCATTCATCAAGTGAGCTAATATCAAATAACCTCTTCTCACGGCAAGTTTGAAATCATAGTTGAGCTCTTTAATAGCCCAATATGCCTTATGTTCTAGTTCGAGAGGTAAGTGACATGCTTTTCCATAAACCATTTTATACGGAGACACCCATAGGATTCTTATATGCAGTTCTATAGGCCCATAATGCATCATCAAGTTTCTTGGACCAATTCTTTCTAGACCTATTAACAGTCTTTTGCAAAATTAATTTGAGCTCTCTATTACTCAATTCTACTTGACCACTAGACTGCGGGTGATAAGGAGATGCAATTCTATGATTAACGTCATATTTAGCAAGCATTTTACGGAAAGCACAATGAATAAAGTGTGAACCACCATCAGTCATTAAATATCTAGGGACTCCAAACCTCGGAAAAATAACTTCCTTAAGCATTTTAATAGAAGTGCTTTGATCAACACTACTAGTTGGAATAGCTTCTACCCACTTAGTAACGTAGTCAACAGCAACTAAAATATGTGTATATCCATTAGAGGCAGGAAAAGGTCCCATATAATCAAAGCCCCAAACATCAAATGGTTCAATAACAAGTGAATAATTCAATGGCATTTCTTGAGTCTACTAATATTACCAATTCTTTGACATTCATCACAAGACAAAACAAACTTACGGGCATCCTTGAAGAAAGTAGGCCAATAAAAACCAGATTGCAATACCTTATGTGCAGTCCTATCTCCGGTGGTGTCCTCCATAAGCTTGAGTGACACTTGCATAGGATCTGTTCTGTTCATGCTCGGTACACAACGTCTAATAACACCTTCTACTCCTTCTTTATAAAGATGTGGGTCATCCCAAAAGTAATGTCGCAAATCATAAAAGAACTTTTTCTTTTGTTGGTATGTGAAGCTAGGTGGTATAAATTTAGCAACAATATAATTAGCGTAATCAGCATACCATGGAGTGCTACGAGAAGTGCTTATTACATTTAATTATTCATCAGGAAAGCTATCATCAATAGGTAGTGGGTCATCAAGAACATTCTCTAACCTAGACAAGTTGTCTGCAACGGGGTTCTCAGCTCCTTTTCTATCAATATGCAAATCAAATTCTTGCAGCAAGAGAACCCATCTAATAAGTCTAGGTTTAGCATCTTTCTTTTCCATAAGATATTTAATAGCAGCATGATCAGTGTGAATAGTTACTTTAGAATCAACAATATAGGGTCTGAATTTATCACAAGCAGATACAACTGCTAAAAGTTCCTTTTCGGTAGTAGCATAATTTCTTTGAGCATTGTCTAGAGTCTTACTAGCATAATGGATGACATTTAATTTCTTATCAACTCTTTGCCCTAGAAAAGCACCTACAACATAATCACTAGCATCACACATAATTTCAAAGGGTAAATTCCAATCAGGTGGCTGAACAACAGGTGAAGAGACTAATGCTTTCTTAAGTATTTCAAATGCTTCTACATGATCATCATCAAAGACAAATGGTACATCTTTTTGTAATAAATTAGTCAGAGGCCGAGAAATTTTTGAGAAGTCCTTAATGAACCTTCTATAAAACCCGGCGTGACCAAGGAAACTTCTTATACCTTTGATGTCCTTGGGACATGGCATCTTTTCAATAGCATCAACCTTGGCTTTATCAACTTCAATACCTCTTACAGAAACTTTGTGCCCCAAGACAATACCTTCATTAACCATAAAGTGGCACTTTTCCCAATTCAAGACAAGATTAGTTTCTTCACATCTCTGCATCGATCAAGATTGCTCAAGCAATCATCAAAAGAGGATCCATAGACGGAAAAGTCGTCCATGAAAACCTCACAAATCTTTTCACAAAAATCAAAGAATATAGCCATCATGCATCTTTGAAAGGTGCAGGTGCATTACATAAACCAAAAGGCATACGTCTATAAGCAAAAGTACCAAAAGGGCATGTAAAAGTAGTCTTTGATTGATCTTTAGCCGACACAGGTATTTGAGAGAAACCAGAATAACCATCTAGAAAGCAAGAATGTGTATGTTTGCATAATCTTTCTAGCATTTGATCAATAAAAGGTAAGGGGTAATGATCTTTCTTAGTAGCTTTATTTAATTTGCGGAAATCAATTATCATCCTATAACCTGTGATAATTCTTTGCGGAATCAATTTATCTTTATCATTAGGGACAACAGTAATACCTCCCTTCTTAGGGACACAATGGACATGACTTACCCATTGGCTATCAGCAACGGGATAAATTATACCTGCCTCCAGAAGCTTGAGTATTTCTTTTCTTACCACTTCTCTCATTTTAGGATTCAAACGTCGTTGAGGATCATGAACTGGTTTGGCATCCGCTTCCAAATTTATTTTATCTTTGACATAGAGTGGGACTAGTGCCCTTAAGATCATCAAGAGTATATCCAATAGCGACACGATGCTTTTTGAGTTTTCAATAATCTTTCTTCTTCATGCTCTAAAGGTTAGCACTAATAATAACAGGATATATTTTCTTTTCATCAAGGTAAGCATATTTAAGATTATCGAGCAGCGGTTTAAGCTCAAACAGGATCACCCTTGGGTGGAGGAGGATCCCTAAGTTTCAACAAGCAAATTATGTTGCGAGAATAGGTTCATGTTTAAACAATACTTCATCTATTTCCTTCTTTCATTCATGAACATCTCATTTTCATGGTCTAGCAAATAGTGTTCAAAGGATCACTAGGAGAATACGACAATAGAAGTAAGACCAATAATTTCATCCTTACTAGGCAATTCTTCCTCACGATGTTGTTTACTAAATTTAGAGAAATTAAACTTATGAACCATATCATCCAAGCCAACAGTAACAACATTCTTTTGCAATCTATCCTAGCATTAACATGTTCAAGAAGGGTCTACCAAATATAATGGGACAAAAGCTATCTTGTGGAGAACCAAGAACAAGAAAATCAGCGGGATATTTAGTCTTCCCACACAAGACTTCAACATCTCTAACAATTACCACTGGCGATATGGTCTCTCTATTGGCAAGTTTAATTGTAACATCAATATCTTCTATCTCAGAGGGTGCAATTTCATGCTTAATTTCTTCATACAAGGTAATAGGTATAACACTAGCACTAGCACCCATATCACATGAGCCATGATAACAATGATCTCCTTTTTTAACAGAAATAACAGGCACGCCTACCACAGGTCTATGTTTATCTTTAGCACAAGGTTTAGCAATTCTAGCAGTTTCACCACAGAATTGAATAACGTGCCCATCAATATTATCAGACAAGAGATCTTTAACAATAGCAATATTAGGTTCTACTTTAACTTGCTCAGGAGGTGTATAAGTTCTAATATTGCTTTTACGAACAACAGTTGAAGCTTTAGCATGATCCTTTACTCTAACAGGGAAAGGTGGTTTCTCAACATAAGAGGTAGGAATAATAGGATCATTATAAGTGACAGTCTTTTCTTCAACTTTAATAGGTGCAGCTACTTTTACTTCTATGGGAGGATGATATTTAAACCACTTCTCTTTAGGGAGATCAACATAAGTAGCAAAAGATTCACAAAAAGAAGCTACTATCTCGAGTCAAGTCCATATTTAGTGCTAAACTTACGGAAAATATCGGTATCCATAAAAGATTTAACACAATCAAACTTAGGTGTCATACTGACTCCTTACCTTCGTCGAGGTCCCAATCTTGAGTTGCGTTTAATTCTATCCAATAAATTCCATTTGAATTCAATAGTCTTCATCATAAAAGAGCCAACACAAGAAGTATCGAGCAAGGTGCGATTGTTATCGAAAGCCGAGCATAAAATTCTGAAGAATTGTCACTTTTGAGAGCTCATGATTGGGGCATGAATATAACATTGATTTAAGCCCCCCAAGCTTGGCGATGCTTTCTCCTTCGTGAGGCCAAAATTATATATATAATTGCGATCACGATGAACAAGATGCATAGGGTAATACTATCGATGAAATTCCAATTTCAATCTTTTATAGTTCCATGATCTCATATCATCACATAGCCTATACCATGTCAATCGTCTCCTTCAAAGATGAAGGAAAGCCTTCTTATTAACAACATCATTAGGTACACTGCAAGCTTAAATAATCCACAAATTTCATCCACATATATTAAGTGCTCATCAGGATGCTTTGTTCCATCTCCTGTAAAAGGATTAGCTAGCAGTTTTCCATCATACCGAAGGAAATTCAAAAGGAGTTTCATTTTCAATAGGTTCAGAAGGTTGAGGAGCAACTCTTTGCTCTCTTGAACGGGTGAAGATACCCGAACAAGCCCCTCGAGAATTACTTTCCATAGTAACAAGTGTGAAAATTTCAGCACACTATATAAATTTTTCCTTACCAAAGCGCTACACTCCCCGACAACGGCGCGAGAAAAAGTCTTGATGACCCACAAGTATATGGGATATATCGTAGTCCTTCGATAAGTAAAAGTGTCGAACAACGAGAGCGAAGGAAATGATAAGTGGTTTCCAGCAAGGTATTCTCTGCAAATCTTGAAATAAGTGGTAACAGATAGTTTTGTGATAAGGTAAATTGTAACGAGCAACAAGTAACAAGAGTAAATAAAGTGCAGCAAGGTGGCCCAATCCTTTTAGTAGCAAAGGACAAGCCTGGACAAACTCTTATAATAGGAAAAGCGCTCCGAGGACACATGGGAATATCATCAAGCTAGTTTTCATCACGTTCATATGATTCGCGTTCGGTACTTTGATAATTTGATATGTGGGTGGACCGGTTCTTGGGTGCTGTTCTTACTTGAACAAGCATCCCACTTATGATTAACCTCTATTGCAAGCATCCATAACTACAACAAAAGTATTAAGGTAAACCTAACCATAGCATGAAACATATGGATCCAAATCAGCCCTTACGAAACAGCGCATAAACTAGGGTTTAAGCTTACATCACTCTAGCAACCCATCATCTACTTATTACTTCCCAATGCCTTCCTCTAGGCCCAAATAATGGTGAAGTGTTATGTAGTCGACGTTCACATAACACCACTAGAGGTTAGACAACATACATCTCATCAAAATATCGAGCGAATACCAAATTCACATGACTACTAATAGCAAGACTTCTCCGTGTCCTCGGGAACAAAGCGTAACTACTCACAAAGCATATTCATGTTCATAATCATAGGGGTAATAATATGCATAAAGGATCTGAACATATGATCTTCCACCAAATAAACCAACTAGCATCAACTACAAGGAGTAATCAACACTACTAGCAACCTACTAGCACCAATCCGGACTTGGAGACAAGAATTGGATACAAGAGATGAACTAGGGTTTGGAGATGAGATGGTCTGGTGAAGATGTTGATGGAGATTGCCCTCTCCCAATGAGAGGGCGTTGGTGATGATGATGGCGATGATTTTCCCTCCGGAGAAGTGTCCCGGCAGAATAGCTCGTCGGAGCCCTAGATTAGTTCCGCCAAGGTTCCGCCTCGTGGCGGTGAGTCTCGTCGAAAGGTTGTCTCTGATTTTTTCTCATCGAAAGACTTCATATAGGATAAGATGGGCATCGGAGAGCCACCGGGGGCCCACGAGGTAGAGGCGCGCCCCCACCCTCGTGGCGAGTGTGGGCCCCTGGCCTTCATCTTTAGCGATGATTTTCTTTATTTATTTTAAGATATTCCGTGGAGTTTGGGACTTTTGGAGTTGCAGAATAGGTCTCAATATTTGCTCCTTTTCACCCGAATTCCAGTGCGGCATTCTCCTCTTCATGTAAACCTTGTAAAATAAGAAAATAGCCATAAGTATTGTGACATAACGTGAAATAATAGCCCATAATGCGATAAATATCGATATAAAAGCATGATGCAGAATGGACGTATCAACTCCCCCAAGTTTAGACCTCGCTTGTCCTCAAGCGAAAAGCCGATAACAATAAATATGTCCTGATGTTTAGAGGTAGAGGCGTCGATAAAAATAAAATACAGACATGAAGCCATCATGATGATTCTCATAAGAGTAACATATATAGATTTGTCATATGATTACTTATGTTCAAGTGATGATCTTTTCACAATGAAAAAGTATGAATCAGAAACTTTATTGGGCACCAACAAATTATAACCTCAGTCATTGAAGCAATTGCAATTTATCATAACATCGGAAGAGTCTATCTCACAAGCTGTAAGTGCATCTAGTGCCATCCTAGTTGGTTTTGGAGTATTGACGACAAACTTGGTTGAGGACTAATGTGTTTGTGAGAATTGCAGGATAACTTAGGTAGTAGTCCCTCATTGATTACATTTACCTAGGAGATGACCCTAAAAATGTGTGAAGACATTGAAGACAATGGTGGTATGTGAAGATATTCTAGCGAAGATTATGACTCGAGAAGACATTCACGTGAAGACTACGGTGCGAAGACATAGTTGTTTCGTAGTTTCCTTTTCTTATTTGTTGAGTCATAGGAACCACCGCCTTTATTAAGTGGGGTCCAAGTGAACAAAGTCGAGTGGTAGTGATGCTCAACCAAATCCTATGTCTTGACGAAGACAATGAGAGCAAATCTTATCCGAGTGGATGAGTCAGCTTTACTTGTAACCCAAGTCAAGCTGCAGCGTGTGTTGAAATCGACCGTTGGACATGTGCCGGTTCCTTAGTGACCGAGGTCATTTCGGACAAATCAGGTCGGGTTGCCTCCACGGCTATAAATATCCACCCCTACACCATAAATTGGTGGCTGCTTAGAGTTAGTGCACGACTTTTGTCGTTTGAGAGCAACCCACCTTGAAGCATTTGAGAGAGAGATCCTTGTGAGGACAAAGCCCAAAACACCGAGCCAAAGAGTGTTAGGCATCTTGAAGTCTTTTTGTCCACGTGATCGAAGACTTATTACACTTGAGGTGTGTATCCTCCGGCCGGTTAGGCGTCGCATTCTGAGCATCCAAGAGTCATTGTGGATTCTTTGGTGAGCGAAGTCTGTGAAGGTTTGGAAGTCTACCTTGAAGACTTACTAGAGTGATTAGGCGAGGACTAAGTGTCCTTAGCTCAAGGGAATAAGGTGAAGATCGGTCTTGAGTTGAATCTCAGCCTCCCTAACTAGGCGTCTGATTGCCACGACAAGCTGGGCCTGAATCCAACAAATCCTGTCCTCTCAAGCTCTGGTTCTATCTTCTCCCTCTCTTTACTTACAGTTTGTCTTTGTGAAGTTGTTATGCACTGCTTGATCGATTGACTTCCTTTGTGGCGACTATTGTTGTTTGGCTTCATACTCTTCCATCTTGATCCATACTACCTAGCTTCTAATAGTCTTCGTGCTTTCACTTTATTGCTTACTTGACTATGGCTTGTCTAGTGTAGTCTACCTTCATTTGCATATCAATAGGTTCATTTCTATTGTTTGTCTTCAAAGCCCCAATGTTTTGAAGACTTTGATAAAATCGCCTATTCACCCCCTCTAGTCGATAACTAGCACTTTCAATTGGTATCAGAGCAAGGTGTTCCCTTGTTTTGTGTGATTCGGTTTAACCACAGGTTTTAGCTATATCATTGCGGGGATAATTAAAGTCTCCGCTGCGTGCCATGTCTTGATGGCATTGATTACCCTCTTTGGAAGAATAAGATCGTATGCATCTTGAAGCCATGATGTCGACCTACGGTATGTCGTCAAACGACATTCCCAAGGGCAGTGAAGGTGTCACCCTAGCGATGTCAAGAGGTTCATTCAAATGGATTTCTTTGCTAAGAACATCATCTGTGGTCATCGACCAGCAGACGGTATGGTCATGTGAGTGCTTTCTGGAAGCTGCGATGCTAGTGCAGGCGGCTCTCGAGAGTCAATGAAGGCGTCTCAACCGGAGAGACTCAAGGATCGGTGTTCTTGCAACCTCTTCAAGCTGCTTCAAGAGAAATGACAATGAGAATGTCCAGCTCACATTTGATCGCCTCTTGATATCACAAAATGAGCTTCATGCACTCGGCGCCACTGAGATCACCAAGCATGAAATCGTTAAGACACTCTTGAGATCGCTCGACAGCTCATTTGACACCCATACTGATGATTCAAAACGCCATGACTTCAAGACTCTCGATCCGTCGACATACTTGAGAGGCTCAACACATGAGTTCAGTTATACGAGAAAAGAGATATCTATGGTCCCAACTATGGCGAACTTCGCTTTGAAGGCAAAGGTTGTTTCCTCGTCGAAGAAGAATCATTGCGATTCAGGGATCTGAAGAAATTGGAATGGAGCTTTCTATGCTTGTGAAGATGTTCGAGAAATTCACTAAGAAGAAAGGCTTGAAAGTCTTCAAGATCAGCTCGAAATGATGAAGCTTCTACTCATGACCACTAATCGTCTCGGCGTATCTATAATTTTGATTGTTCCATGCCAATATTATACAACTTCCATATACTTTTGGCAACTTTTTATACTATTTTGGGACTAACATATTGATCCGATTGCCGATGCTAGTTCTGTTTGTTGCATGTTTTTGTTTATGAGAGAATCCATATCAAGCGGAGTCAAAGCGGAATAAAAGCTGGCGGAGATTTTTTGGAATATATCTGATTTTTGGGAAGTGGGATCATCGTGATCGATGCCGAGGGGCCACAAAGCAGTGGTAGCGCCCTGACCCTCGTGGACACCCGTAAGGTGGTTGTTGCCCTTCTTCGCGCAAGAAAGCTAATATCCGGATAAAAATTGTGTTCAAATTTCAATCTAATCGAATTCACGGATCTCAGTTATTAAAAAAGCGGTGAAAGGCAGAATCGAGGCCTTGAAAGAGAGAGAGCAGAGAGCAGATCCAATCTCGGAGGGCTCTCGCCCTCCCATGCCATGGAGACCAAGGACCCGGAGGAAATGTAACACCCGGATGTAACTTTCCATATTTGTAACTCAACTCTTGCCATTTTACGCATTGTGATATGATATTCCCTTCGTGGTTGGGTTTTGTCTTCCGTTTTGCATTTTGTCCATGTCATGCATCTCATATCATGTCATCATGTGCATCTCATTTGCATACGTGTTAGTCTCATGATTCGAGCATTTTCCCGTTGTCCGTTTTGCAATCCGGCACTCCTATGTCCCCGGCGTCCCCTTTTACGTTTTCCGTGGCGGGTACTAAACTTTCTCGGAATGGACGAGGTTTGTCAAGTGGCCTTGGTACACCACGGTGAACCACTGTCAAGTTTGGTCATTTGGAGCTCGTTTGGTACTCAGCAGTTAACCGCCTCTCGCAAAGGCCTCTTTTAAGTTGCAGCCCAACACCCTTCAAAACAGCCCAATAACCCATCTAAGTCACTTCCATGCTCTCCGTCGTCGGATCACGATCGTGTGGCGAAAAATACCTCCATTTGGAGCTTCTAGCTCCTTCTACCTATAAATATAGATCCCTTCCCGAAATCCGGATGAAACCCTAGTCTCCCGCTCCCCGGCGCCGCGGGCGAAATCCAGACGGCGGACGCGTCCGTCCGCCCAGCCCGGCCAATCCGGGGCTGCCGCGTCGGCGCCGCCCCTTCGCCAGCGCGCCGCCCGGGCCCAGGCGGGGCCCTCCAGCCCAGCGAGCCGGGCGCGCCCCGCGCCCGCCTCCGCTCCGCGACCCGGCGGCCGCCGCCCGCCGCCCGCGACCCTCCGCTCCGGCCGCCGCCTCGCGCCCGGCCCGTCGGCCACCGCCGGCCGTCCCCGGCGCCGCCCGCGCCTCCGCTTTGCCGCCCGCGCCCGGGCGCCGCCCGGCCTCGTCCCCGGCCCCCTCCGACTCGGCGGCCGCGCCTCCGGCCAGCGATCCTCGAAGCGCGCGCCAGATCCGATCGGATCCCTCTGGGTTGACTTCTTCTCCCCCCGATTTTTCCTCTTAAGTCATTATCTGTGATATATTTTGTAGCATTTTCATCATGCCATAACTTTGCAACCGTGGCTCCGTTTCGGGCGTGTAGCATACCGAATTGTTCGCCCTGACGAGTACATCATTTCATCTCATTGCATCATTTTCATTTGAGCTCATCTTAATGCCCGAAATGCTGTTAGAAGAGGGCTATGTGATGTTAGTTTCATTTCTTAACAGAACATGCACTTTGTCATTTTGCCATGATTGATGTGTGCACCCTATGATCTTGAGTCCTACATGTGTTTTGTAATATGCCATGCCATATTTACAGGGTGTATGCCATGTATTTTTTGATCTCTGTGGTGACTAGCACAAGCATGCAAACTAGGCTTCATGATGTTGCTGATTTCAGCCCTGTTTTCTTGATATTTTTATGCCATATTAACTTGATGCTCTGAGAGATCCATGCATATTTTGAGATACTTGATAATAATGTTTTGAACATATGGTTATTCTCTATCCATCAATGCCCTTGTTTGCAATTATGGAGTGCCATAGCTTGAGTCAATAGAGCTCTACTTTTGCTATAAAATGTTTCCTGCCAGATTGTTTACATGTTATTCAATTTTGCCAAGGTTGTTGTAGTTGATCCGTGTATGATATGATGTTGTTCTTGCGATGTGTAGCTTCTATGCCATGTATTCTTGATGGATGTATGCTTTGTTTATCATGAAATGCCCTGTAGTGAGTGTATCGAGCTCGCGAACATGCCTACTTGTTATCTGTTTTTGTCATGCCCAGTTGCTGAATCTGTTAACGAAACTTGCTATGTTTATGTGGGTGCCATCATATTTTCTGATCCTTTTTGGCTCATGGTCAGTAAGGGACTTTTGTTCTATGCTTTGAGTTGATTCATTCCATGCCTTGTTTTGCTATTATAATTTCCTGTAGCATGCTGTTTGCTTGCTCTGAACATTGCTTCTGATCTGATTACGCCATGTTTGATATTTTCACTAAGTGTGTGAAGTGATATATTTTGCACTTTTGCCATGCTTGTTTGGACCTGTTATGGTGTGATTTAGCCGTATCTCAGTGTTCATCTTTTGTCAAGCATCTTGAGTAGATCACTGCCATATGCTTTGTTGGTACGTTTGGGTGCAGTAGCTTAATTTCTTGTTGCTTGCTAAGTGGTATCATCTTTGTTAATGGCAGATTTGTGTCATTCTTGTTTTGCTTGTCATTTGCAAACCGTGCATCCGATTCGGTGATCTTTATATCGATTTCAACGAAATCATCTCACCTTTCAGCGGCATACTTGGTTTGCCAAGTTGATGCCTGGTTCATCATTTTCCTTCGAACCGCATCGCATTGCATATCACATCTCGCATATCATGCCATATATTGCATCATGTTGCTTGTGCGTTGCCGTGATTTATTGTGGTTCCTTTGTTTGTGTTCTTGCTTTGGGTAGAGCGGGAGACAAATGCGTGAGCGAGGAACCTGTTGAGCAGCTTACGAGGATCAAGCTTTCGACAACTCGAGAACCTTCGAGCAAGATGACCATACCCTCGAAATCACTTCTATCTTTGCTTGCTAGATGCTCGCTCTTTTGCTATGCCTATGCTCGATGCCTATCACTTGCTTATCATGCCACCCATATTGCCATGTCAAACCTCTAACCATCCTTTCCTAGCAAACCGTTGATTGGCTATGTTACGCTTTGCTCGGCCCTCTTATAGCGTTGCTAGTTGTAGGTGAAGATGAAGTTTGTTCCTTGTTGGAACATGGAGATGTTGTTCCTTGTTGGAACATGTTTACTTGTTGGGATATCACACTATCTATTGTTTAATTAATGCATCTATATACTTGGTAAAGGGTGGAAGACTCGGCCTTATGCGGTGTTTTGTTCCTCTTGCCACCTAGTTTCCGTCATACGGTGTTATGTTCCTTGATTTAGCGTTCCTTACGGTTGGGTGATTTATGGGACCCCCTTGACAGTTCGCTTTGAATAAGACTCCTCCAGCAAGGCCCAACTTTGGTTTTACCATTTGCCACCTAAGCCTTTTCCCCGGGTTTGCGAGCCGAGGGTCATCTTTATTAACCCCGGGCGGTGCTCCTCCAGTGTTGGTCCAAACTAGAACACCGTCTTGGGACCGTCCCTTGGCAACTTAGGTCACGTTGGTACTGTCGCGCTCGCTTATCCGGTGTGCCACGAGAGCGAGATATGTGCAACTCTTATCGGGTTGTTGGCACATTCGGTTGGCTTCTGGTCTTGTTTTATTCTTTGTCGAAATGTCTTGTAGTCCGGGATTCGAGACTGATCGGGTCTTCGGTAGAAGGAATATCCTTCGTTGTGGTGAGAGCTTAAAATGGCCTAAGTTGGGACATCCTGCGGGTATTATCTTTGAAAGCCGTGCCCATGGTTATGAGGCAGATGGGAATTTGTTAATGTCGGTTGTAGAAAACCGAAGGTGACCTTAATTAAAACACATCAACGCGTGTGTAACCATGATGGTCTCTTCTCGGGTAGTCCGGGAAGTGAACAGATGTTGGAGTTATGTTTGGCGTAAGTAGTTCGGGATCACTTCTTGATCGCTACTAGCTTCACGTTGTGCCTTGCTTCTCTTCTCGCTCTCTTTTGCGAATGTAGCCACCATATATGCTAGTAAACTTGCTGCAGCTCCACCTCACAACTCTGTCCTTCCTATAAGCTTAAATAGTCTTGATCTCGTGGGTGTGAGATTGCTGAGTCCCGTGACTCACAGATTCTACCAAAACATTTGCAGTGCCGGCGATGCGGTCAGGTGGCGCAAGCCGAGCTCAAGTGGGAGTTCGACGAGGCGTGGTCGTTACTATGTGTCTTTTCTGATGATTAGTAGTGGAGCCAGTTGGGACGATCGGGGATGTGTAGCATTTGGGGTAGTCTTCTTTTATTTTGGTTCCGTAGTCGGACCTTGAGTGTAATCTGGATGATGGATGTTTATTTATGTATTGTGTGAAGTGGCGATTGTAAGCCAACTATGTATCTCTTTCCTTATGTATTACATGGGTTGTGTGAAGATTACCTCACTTGCGACATTGCTTTCCATGCGGTTATGCCTCTAAGTCGTGCCGACACGTGGGAGATATAGCCGCATCGAGGCGTTACAAGTTGGTAATCGAGCCATCCCGACTTAGGAGCCCACTTGATTGTTTCTTTGGCGTTGTTGAGTCTAGAACAAAAATGTTTTGAGTCTTAGGATTATATATATCGGAGTAGGATTCTTTTTACTCCCGGTCCTTAAATCGCTCGGGTGAGGTCTCTGACGTAGAAGTTTTGACTCTCCTCTCCTCAAATTTCACTAAATTTTTTTAGGATCAGCGGGTATCTTGGAATCGTTCGATGGTTTTGTGGCGAGAACATTGTTCTTGGTGCCTCCGGACATTTAGGGGTTGTGGCGGTGTCCGGGGAGTTGAGCTCCAGGTGTTGTCGTCACAATTTTATCGTTGCGATTCTGGAATACGAGCTTTGCCGACATCAAAATCTCTTTTATGCAGTTGTTGGTGAGATAACCCGATAACTTGATCTTTGAGGCGAGCTCGGGAGTATTGCCATGACTCGTATAACGGATCCTTTTGAAGGTCGAGGTACGATTTCGAAGGTTTCTTGGTTATGTGTTGTGGATGGATACAATTTGGATCTAGGTATTGTTAGTTTGGGTGATATATTTTGTGTCCCTATCCCCAACACAGTTGCATAACCGAGAAAGTTTGGGAGTTTATAAATTGGGATTCAAGTAGCTCTTAGCATTTCTTCCCTTGAGATATTTGGTTTGTGATTGGGTAATCCTTACCACTTATTTGTTCGATCGTACCTTGTTATTTTTTCATCAACCTTAATCAAGTGGCTTCTCACCTTAATGGGCGTGTGATGTTAGCTTTGGAATTCATTCGTTCATCCTTGTTGAATGTTTATTGTGAAGACTATATGTTGCAATTTCTATCCGTTGATTCAACTTGTCTATCATCTATCAAGTGCTAACGGATGTCACCCTCTTGAGGATGGCTCCATAGCAGCGTACGAATCCGGATCGCAATGATGGGAGTCGATCGAACCTCCACCTCCACCTCCGCCTCCGGAGGCATGGCAACTATCATGGCAGCCACCAATGCAAATGCTCGAGATGATTTTGCAACTCTTGCAGAAGCGTACCCAAGGCAAGGCAATCAAGGAAATCAAGGTCAAGGCAACAACTAGCGCACTTTGCTACCCTCAATCGGTTCCTCGCTAATCAGCGAAGTCTTTCGACTTACGTAGCCGAGGCCACAGAGCGCCTTGACAGTGGCTTGTGGACATCTGCAAACATTTTGAATGTAGCAATGTCGGACACGAGGACTTTGTCAAGTTTGCTTCGTTTCAACTCAAGGACCAAGCTGCTGAGTGGTATCAACAATACAAAGATTCGAGAGGAGGTCGTGTCATTACAGGATGAGTTCATGAGACTTGAGCTCACCACATTCGAAAAGTGTTGTTGAGAGCAAGCGTGAGGAGTTCCGCAATCTCAAGCAAGGCAACATGTACGTGTATCAATACCATATCCAGTTTGAAACTTCGCTCGCTTTGCTAAGCAAGGCGTCCCGATGAAAAGAGTATGATCTATCAATTCAGATGTGGTCTCGGAGAAGATCTGCAATTAGCTCTCGTGCTTTTGAGCGAGAAAAGTATGATGAATTCTACAACATGGCCTGAAGCAAGAAGCTGCCCAGCTCAAATGTGAGGCTTCTAAGAAGAGAATCGGGGATGCAGATTCAGTCTTCTTCTTCCTCTCAAGTGGCAGCTAAGCAGCAAAAGTTCTACCTTCCTCCTCCTCCGTTTAAATCGGCCTTATCGTGAGAAGAACTCGGTGGTCGTGGATCTTCCACCCACCCAACCCAGGCTATTAGAACAAGTCTAATTCTCAAGCTCCAAGGTCAAATGCTCCTTATCACCGTCCGCTCTCGGTGACTTGCAACAAATGTCGTGAAAGGTCACTATGCGAACAAGTGCTTCAACCAAAGCGCCTTACGCCTCCTCCTCTGTGAGATCTTCCAGCAATGCGGTGGTCAAGCATAATCCAAAGCATGCCAAGGTGAATATGGTGAATGCAGCTCAAGCGGAGGAGTCTCTTGGCGTGATAATGGGTAATCTCTCGATTAATGATATTCTGCAAAAGTCTTATTTGATCTTTGGTGCATCGCATTGTTTCATGTCAAGACCGTTTTGCCAAGCATGATTTCACTTGAATTTTTGGATAGACCTCTAGCAATTGTTTCCCCGGGCAAGCACATGAGTTCTAGTTTGTTGGTTCCGAATGTCGGTATCAAGATGGGCGACTATAGATTTCTTTCTAAACCATTTGTCCTTGGTGACTCGGATATTGATCTAATTCTCGGGATGGGTGGCTTTCTCGGCACAAAGCTCAAGCTTGATTGTGCTGCGGGAAATTCAATTGACACATTCTTCTAATGATGTGATCATCTATGCGCTCGTGATGAAACCATTGGTTGTTTTCTCTCAATGAGAAAGGCGAATTGGATGCTATCTCTCGATTCGATCGTTTGTGAGTACCAAGATGTCTTTCGGAAGAGCTTCGGGAATGCCTCCTCACGGCCGGTTGAATTAGTTAGCGATCTTGAGCACAGCACGGAACCCGTTTGCAAGCGTCCATACAAGCTTGGACCTAATGAGCTGAAGGAATTGAAGAAGCAGCTCGATGAACAAGATTATGCAGGTTTGATCGGACGAGTTCATCTCCTTGGGGTTGTGGTGTTCTTTTTTCCGGAAGAAGGATGACGCGGACCGACTTTGTGTCGATTACCGTCCATTGAATAAAAAGACAATCAAGAACAAGTATCCACTTCCCAACATCAATGAGCTTTTCGAGCAACTCAAAGGTGCTAAAGTGTTCTCCAAGCTTGACCTTCGTATGGGTTATCATCAAATTCGCATTCTTGAACAAGATATCCCTAAGACAGCATTCAGAACAAGCTTTGGTTCTTATGAATATACTGTCATGTCTTTCGGCCTTGTCAATGCTCCTCTAACATTCTCTCGAATGATGAACTTCATCTTCAACCCCTACACCAATGAATTCGTCTTGGTCTATCTCGATGATATTTTGGTCTTCTCCAAGAATAAGAAGGATCATGCCAAACATTTGCGATTGGTGCTTGACAAGCTCGAGAGCATCAATTCTATCTGAAGTTTTCCAAATGTGAATTTTGGCTTGATGAAGTTCTTTACCTTGGTCACATCATCTCCGCCAAGGGCATCGCTGTTAACCAGAGAAGGTGTCTGCGGTTGTGAATTGGGAACCTCCTCGGAATGTCAAGCGACTTAGCGATTTTCTTGGTCTTACAAGCTATTGCGAAGATTCGTTGAGAATTTCTCCAAGATTGCAAAGCCTCTTTCCAACCTCCTCTAGAAGCATGTCAAGTATATACGGTCTCACAGGTGTGGCGTTGCTTTCAATACTCTCAAAAGAAACTCGTCACAGCTCTGTCTTGACTCCTCTGATGAATCCAAGCCATTGAAGTTTTACGTGATGCTTCTCTTCAAGTTCTCGGTCTTTGTGTTAATGCAAGAGAGAGAGTTGTGGCCTATACCTCTCGTCATTTGAAGCCCAACGAAAGAACTACCCCTCATGATCTTGAGTTGGCGGCGGTTGTCCATGCATTAATAACATGGATACATCTCTTGTTGGGAAGGAAAGTGGACATATTCACGATCACAAGAGTCTCAAGTATATCTTCACTCAAACCAACCTCAACCTCGAGGCAAACTCGATGGGTGAAATGATTCAAAGTACAACCCAAGTATTGAATATACTCAAGGCAAGGCCAATGTGATTCTTCAGATGCTTTGAGCGAAAGGCTTCTTGCAGCATTTAATCCTCAAGCCCTTCAACGGATCTCTGTGAAGCTTTCCATAAGCTGAATCTTCAAGTTGTTCCTCAAGGCTTTCTTGCCAACCTCATAGTCTCTCCTACTTTGGAAGACCAAATTCGTGAGGCTCAACTCCTGGATACCATGGTGAAAAAGGTGAAGCGTGGTATCGACAAGGGCATTCAAGTACAAGTGCTTCCACATTGATGACAAAGATACTCTTTTCTTGAGGACGGATTGTGGTTCCAAAGGGTGATCTCGTAAAGTCTTTATGAGCAGGCACACAATTCCCTCCTATCCATTCATCACGGAAATGCGAAGATGTACCATGACCTCAAGCAGTCATATTGGTGGACTCGAATGAAGCGAAATTGCTCAATTAAGTGAATGA
Organism: Aegilops longissima; assembly: GCA_021605205.1. NCBI lineage: Eukaryota > Viridiplantae > Streptophyta > Magnoliopsida > Poales > Poaceae > Aegilops > Aegilops longissima. Next base: position 54,540 of record JAHIAM010001516.1, read on the forward strand.
GTGTGATGTCTGCGAGAAGAGTGAAAGCGAACACCAGCGACCAGCTGGTCTCCTCCAACCTCTTGCTATTCGAATGGAAGTTTGATCATATCGAGATGGACTTAGTATTGGATTTCCAAAGTCAAGCGTGGAAATGATGCTATCTTCGTTGTCATTGACAAGATTACTAAAGTGGCTCATTTTCTTCCTATCAAAGAATCTATCACAGCAGCTCGGTTGGCGAGCTATACACATCTAGGATTGTCTCCTTGCGGCATTCCACAATTGATCTCTTGGACCGTGGCAGCATCTTTACCTCAAGTTTTGGGATTCTTTTGAGAAGGCCATAGGCACCAACATTCGTTTCAGCACAGCTTTCCATCCTCAAACAAGTGGCCAAGTCGGCGAGTCAATCAAATCCTTGAATACATGCTCGGGGCTTGTGTCATCTCTTCGGTATAAAGTGGGAAGATTGTCTTCCATATGCGAGTTCTCCTACAACAACAGCTTCCAAGCGAGTTAAGGCAAGGCCCCATTCGAAATTCTCTATGGCGAAAGTGCGTACTCCTCTCAATTGGTCAAGAGGCAGGTGAGCGCCAACTTCTTGCAGCGACTTGATCCGAAGCGAAGAAATGTGCAAAGTCATTCGTGAGAATCTCAAAGCAGCGCATAATCGCGCGGAAAACTATTATGATGACAAGCACCGTGATGTGGCTTTTGAAATCGGAGACCATGTCTACCTCGCGTCTCTCAATGAAAGGCACTTTCGTCAACCCGGTATCAAAGGAAGCTTGCCCCTAGATCGTGGGTCCTTTCAAGATCATTGGCAAAAGCGATCTAGCCTATCAACGAGCTTCCGTCCAACCAGCGAGCGTGCGATGTGTTTCACGTGTCACAACCGCCAAGTGCTTCAAGACTCTGGCGCACTATCAACGAAGAAATTGACCTTCAAGAAGATCTCTCTTATCATGAGCACCCGTTGCTATTCTTGAAGAAACCGGCGCAAGACTGTAACAAGTCAATCAAATTCCTTAAAGTGAAGTGGTCACACCATTCCGACCGAGAAGCCACACAGGGGCGAGGATCACCTCCGTTCAAATATCCGGAGTTCTTTCGGTCCTAGATCTCGGGCGAGATCCTCTTGTAGTGGTGGAGTGTTGTAACACCCGGATGTAACTTTCCATATTTGTAACTCCAACTCTTGCCATTTTCGGCATTGTGATATGATATTCCGTTCGTGGTTGGGTTTTGTCTTTCGTTTTGCATTTTGTCCATGTCATGCATCTCATATCATGTCATCATGTGCATCTCATTTGCATCGTGTTCGTCTCATGATTCGAGCATTTTCCCGTTGTCCGTTTTGCAATCCGGCACTCCTATGTCCCCGGCGTCCCCTTTTACGTTTTCCGTGGCGGGTACTAAACTTTCTCGGAATGGACGAGGTTTGTCAAGTGGCCTTGGTACACCACGGTGAACCACTGTCAAGTTTGGTCATTTGGAGCTCGTTTGGTACTCAGCAGTTAACCGCACTCTCGCAAAGGCCTCTTTTAAGTTGCAGCCCAACACCCCTTCAAAACAGCCCAATAACCCATCTAAGTCACTTCCATGCTCTCCGTTGTCGGATCACGATCGTGTGGTGAAAACTACACTCCATTTGGAGCTTCCTAGCTCCTTCTACCTATAAATATAGATCCCTTCCCGAAATCCGGATGAAACCCTAGTCTCCCGCTCCTTGGCGCGGCCGGGCGAAATCCGGACGGCGGACAGCATCCGTCCGCCGCCGCCCGTCAATCGGGGGCGCCCGTGGCGCGCCCGCCCGCCCGCCGCCGCCGCCGGGCCGGTGAGCCCTCCGGCCCAGCAGCCCGGGGCCTTCGCCTCGCCTCCGCTCCGCGACCCGGCGGCCGCCGCCGCCCATGACCCTCCGCTCGGCCGCCGCCTCGCGCCTTGGCCCGTCGCCATCGCCCGGCCGTCCCCGGCGCCGCCCGCCGCCTCGGCCTCGCCCGCCGCCGCGCCAGCGCCGCCCGGCCTCGTCCCGGCCCCCTCCGACTCGGCAGCGCGCCTCCTCCGCCAGCGATCCTCGGAAGCGCGCGCCGGATCGATCGGATCCCTCTGGGTTGACTTCTTCTCCCCCGATTTTTCCTCTAAGTCATTATCTATGATATATTTTGTTGCATTTTCATCATGCTATAACTTTGCACCCGTGGCTCCGTTTCGGGCGTGTAGTATACCGAATTGTTCGCCTCGACGAGTAAATCATTTCATCTCATTGCATAATTTTCATTTGAGCTCATATTAATGCCTAAATGCTGTTAGAAGGGCTATGTGATGTTAGTTTACATTTCTTAACGAGAACATGCACTTTGTCATTTTGCCATGATTGATGTGTGCACCCTATGATCTTGAGTCCTACATGTGTTTTGTAATATGCCATGCCATATTTACAGGGGTGTATGCCATGTATTTTTTGATCTCTGTGGTGACTAGCACAAGCATGCAAACTAGGCTTCATGATGTTCTGATTTCAGCCCTGTTTTCTTGATATTTTTATGCCATGTTAACTTGATGCTCTGAGAGAGATCCATGCATATTTTGAGATACTTCATAAGGATGTTTTGAACATATGGTTATTCTATATCCATCCATGCCCTTGTTTGAAATTATGGAGTGCCATAGCTTGAGTCAATCGAGCTCTACTTTTGCTAGAAAATGTTTCCTGGCAGATTGTTTACATGTTATTCAATTTTGCCAAGGTTGTTGTAGTTGATCCGTGTATGATATGATGTTGTTCTTGCGATGTGTAGCTTCTATGCCATGTCTTCTTGATGTATGTATGATTAGTTTATCATTAAATTCCCTGTAGTGAGTGCATCGAGCTCGCGAACATGCCTACTTGTTATCTGTTTTTGTCATGCCACATTGCTGAATCATTATGAAACTTGCTATGTTTACGTGGGTGCCATCATATTTTCTGATCCTTTTTGGCTAATGGTCAGTAAGGGACTTTTGTTCTATGCTTTGAGTTGATTCATGCCATGCCTTGTTTTGCTATTATAAGTTCCTGTAGCATGCTGTTTGCTTGCTCTGAACATTGCTTCCTGATGCTGATTCTGCCATGTTCAGTATTTTCACTAAGTCTGTGAAGCTGATATATTTTGCACTTTTGCCATGCTTGTTTGGACCTGTTATGGTGTGATTTAGCCGTAGCTCAGTGTTCATCTTTTGTCAAGCATCTTGAATAGATCACTGCCATATGCTTTGTTGGTACGTTTGGGTGCAATAGCTTAATTTCTTGTTGCTTGCTAAGTGGTATCATCTTTGTTAATGGCAGTTGTGTCATTCTTGTTTTGCTTGTCATTTGCAAACCGTGCATCCGATTCGGTGATCTTTATATCGATTTCAACGAAATCATCTCACCTTTCAGCGGCATACTTGGTTTGCCAAGTTGATGCCTGGTTCATCATTTTCCTTCGAACGCATCGCATTGCATATCACATCTCGCATATCATGCCATATATTGCATCATGTTGCTTGTGCATTCATTGCACCGTGATTTATTGTGGTTCCTTTGTTTGTGTTCTTGCTTTGGGTAGGCGGGAGGCGAGTGCGTGAGCGAGGAACCTGTTGAAGCAGCTACGAGGATCAAGCTTTCGACAACTCTGAGAACCTTGCGAGCAAGATGACCATACCCTCGAAATCACTTCTATCTTTGCTTGCTAGATGCTCGCTCTTTTGCTATGCCTATGCTCGATGCCTATCACTTGCTTATCATGCCAACCATATTGCCATGTCAAACCTCTAACCATCCTTTCCTAGCAAACCGTTGATTGGCTATGTTACCGCTTTGCTCGGCCCTCTTATAGCATTGCTAGTTGCGGTGAAGATGAAGTTTGTTCCTTGTTGGAACATGGAGATGTTGTTCCTTGTTGGAACATGTTTACTGTTGGGATATCACACTATCTATTGTTTAATTAATGCATCTATATACTTGGTAAAGGGTGGAAGACTCGGCCTTATGCAGTGTTTTGTTCCCTCTTGCCACCTAGTTTCCGTCATACGGTGTTATGTTCCTTGATTTAGCGTTCCTTACGGTTGGGTGATTTATGGGACCCCTTGACGTTCGCTTTGAATAAGACTCCTCCGGCAAGGCCCAACTTTGGTTTTACCATTTGCCACCTAAGCCTTTTCCCCGGGTTTCGCGAGCCGAGGTCATCTTTATTTAACCCGGGCGGTGCTCCTCCAGTGTTGGTCAAACTAGAGCTGCCGTCGGGACCGTCCTTAGCAACAGGTCACGTTGGTACTGTGCGCCGCTTATCCGGTGTGCCACGAGCGAGATATGTGCAGCTCCTATCGGGTTTGTCGGCACATTGGTGACTTCTTTGGTCTTGTTTTATTCTTTGTCGAAATGTCTTGTAGTTCGGGATTCGAGACTGATCGGGTCTTCGGTAGAAGGAATATCCTTCGTTGACCGTGAGAGCTTATAATGGGCTAAGTTAGGACACCCTGCGGGTATTATCTTTGAAAGCCGTGCCCGCGGTTATGAGGCAGATGGGAATTTGTTAATGTCGGTTGTAGAAACCCAAAGTTGACCTTAATTAAAACACATCAACGCGTGTGTAACCGTGATGGTCTCTTCTCGTGAGTCAGGGAAGTGAACACGATGTTGGAGTTATGTTTGGCGTAAGTAGTTCAGGATCACTTCTTGATCGCTACTAGCTTCACGACCGCGCCTTGCTTCTCTTCTCGCTCTCTTTTGCGAATGTAGCCACCATATATGCTGAGTAAACTTGCTGCAGCTCCACCTCACAACTTTGTCCTTCCTATAAGCTTAAATAGTCTTGATCTCGCGGGTGTGAGATTCTGAGTCCCGTGACTCACAGATTCTACAAAACAGTTGCAGTGCCGGCGATGCGGTCAGGTGGCTTAGCCGAGCTCAAGTGGGAGTTCGACGAGGCGTGGTCGTTACTATGTCTTTTCACGATGATCGTAGTGGAGCCAGTTGGGACGATCGGGGATCTGTGTAGCATTTGGGGTAGTCTTCTTTTATTTTGGTTCCGTAGTCGGACCTTGAGTGTAATCTGGATGATGGATGTTTATTTATGTATTGTGTGAAGTGGCATTGTAAGCCAACTATGTATCTCTTTCCTTATGTATTACATGGGTTGTGTGAAGATTACCTCACTTGTGACATTGCTTTCCATGCGGTTATGCCTCTAAGTCGTGCCGACACGTGGGAGATATAGCCGCATCGAGGCGTTACAAGTTGGTAATCGAGCCATCCCGACTTAAAGAGCCCCTGGCGATTGTTTCTTGGCGTTGTTGAGTCTAGAACAAAAATGTTTTGAGTCTTAGGATTATATATATCGGAGATAGGATTCTTTTACTCCCAGTCCTTAAATCGCTCTGGTGAGGTCTCTGGCGTAGAAGTTTTGACTCTCCTCTCCTCAAATTTCACTAAATTTTTTTAGGATCGCGGGTATCTTTGAATCGTTCGATGGTTTTGTGGCGAGAACATTGTTCTTGGTGCCTCGACATTTAGGGGTTGTGGCGGTGTCCGGGAGTTGAGCTCAGGTGTTGTCGTCACAATTTTATTGTTGCGATTCTGGAATACGAGCTTTGCCGACATCGAAAATCTCTTTTATGCAGTTGTTGGTGAGATAACCCGATAACTTGATCTTTGGGGCGAGCTGGGAGTATTGCCATGACTTCGTATAACGGATGCTTTTGAAGGTCGAGGTACCACGATTTCGAAGGTTTCTTGGTTATGTGTTGACGGATGGATCTGATTTGGATCTAGGTATTGTTAGTTTGGGTGATATATTTTGTGTCCCTGTATCCCCAACACAGTTGCATAACCAGAAAGTTTGGGAGTTTATAGGTGGGATTCAAGTAGCTCTTAGCATTTCTTCCCTTGAATATTTGGTTTGTGATTGGGTAATCCTTACCACTTATTTGTTCGATCGTACCTTGTTATTTTTTCATCAAACCTTAATCAAGTGGCTTCTCACCTTAATGGGCGTGTGATGTTAGCTTTGGAATTCATTCGTTCATCCTTGTTGAATGTTTATTGTGAAGACTATATGTTGCAATTTCTATCCGTTGATTCAACTTGTCTGTCTGTCTATCAAGTGCTAACGGATGTCACCCTCTTGAGGATGGCTCCGTAACACGTCTGAATCCGGATCGCAATGATGGGAGTCGATCAGACCCTCCACCTCCACCTCCGCCTCCGGAGGCATGGCAACTATCACGACAGCCACCAATGCAAATGCTTAGATGATTTTGCAACTCTTGCAAGAAGCGTACCCAAAGGCAAGGCAATCAAGGAAATCAAGGTCAAGGCAACAACCAGCCGCACTTTGCTACCCTCAATCGGTTCCTCGCTAATCAGCGAAGTCTTTCGACACGTAGCCGAGGCCACAGAACAACGACGATTGGCTTGTGGACATCTGCAAACATTTTGAATGTAGCAATGTCGGACACGAGGACTTTGTCAAGTTTGCTTCGTTTCAACTCAAGGACCAAGCTGCTGAGTGGTATCAACAATACAAAGATTCTAGGAGGTCATGTCATTACAGGATGAGTTCGTCGAGACTTGAGCTCACCACATTCGAAAAGTGTTGTTGAGAGCAAGCGTGAGGAGTTCCGTAATCTCAAGCAAGGCAACATGTACGTGTATCAATACAATATCCGATTTGAAACTTCGCTCGCTTTGCTAAGCAAGGCGTCCACGATGAAAAGAGTATGATCTATCAATTCAGATGTGGTCTCGGAGAAGATCTGCAATTAGCTCTCGTGCTTTTGAGCGAGAAAAGTATGATGAATTCTACAACATGGCTTTGAAGCAAGCTGCCCAACTCAAATGTGAGGCTTCTAAGAAGAGAATCGGGGATGCAGTTCAGTCTTCTTCTTCCTCTCAAGTGGCAGCTAAGCGGCGAAGTTCTACCTTCCTCCTCCTCGTTTAAATCGGCCTTATCGGCGAAGAACTCAGGTGGTCGTGGATCTTCCCACCCACCCAACCCGGGCTATCGAACAAGTCTAATTCTCAAGCTCCAAGGTCAAATGCTCCTTATCACCGTCCGCTCTCGGAGGTGACTTGCAACAACAGCGTGTGTAACCGTGATGGTCTCTTCTCGTGGTCAGGAAGTGAACCACGATGTTGGAGTTATGTTTGGCGTAAGTAGTTGAGGATCACTTCTTGATCGCTACTAGCTTCACGACCGGCGCCTTGCTTCTCTTCTCGCTCTCTTTTGCGAATGTAGCCACCATATATGCTGGTCGCTTGCTGCAGCTCCACCTCACAACTCTGTCCTTCTATAAGCTTAAATAGTCTTGATCTCATGGTGTGAGATTGCTGAGTCCCGTGACTCACAGATTCTACCAAAACAGTTCAGGTGCGGCGATGCGGTCACGGTGGCGCAGCCGAGCTCAAGTGGGAGTTGACGAGGCGTGGTCGTTACTATGTGTCTTTCACGATGATCGATAGTGGAGCCAGTTGGGACGATCGGGGATCATGTAGCATTTGGGGTAGTCTTCTTTTATTTTGGTTCCGTAGTGGGACCTTGAGTGTAATCTGGATGATGGATGTTTATTTATGTATTGTGTGAAGTGGCATTTGTAAGCCAACTATGTATCTCTTTCCTTATGTATTACATGGGTTGTGTGAAGATTACCTCACTTGCGACATTGCTTTCCATGCGGTTATGCCTCTAAGTGGTAGCCCGACCGTGGGAGATATAGCCGCATTGAGGCGTTCTGAAACCCTTCTCCCATCTAGGGAGAAGGTCAAGGAAAGAAAAAGAGGGGCTCTCTCCCCTCGCTTCGATGGTGCGGAACACGCTTGAGCCATCATCATCACCACGATCTACACCAACACCTCCATCATCTTCACCAACATCTCCATCACCTTCCCCATCTATCTACAGCGGTCCACTCTCCATAACCCGTTGTACCCTCTATGAACATGGTGCTTTATGCTTCATATTATTATCCAATGATGTGTTGCCATCCTATGATGTCTGAGTAGATTTTTGTTGTCCTATCGGTAATTAGTAAATTGCTATCATTGGTTTAATTTGCTTGTGGTTATGTTGCTGTCCTTTGGTGCCCATAATATGAGCAGCGTGGATCACACCATAGGGTTAGTTGTATGTTGATAGGACTATGTATTGGAGGCAAGAGTGTGAAGTTTCAACCTAGCATAGAAATTGATGCATCTGGGATTAAAGGGACCAATATATCTTAATGCTATGGTTGGGTTTTACCTTAATGAGCGTTAGTAGTTGCGGATGCTTGCTAATAGTTCAATCATAAGTGCATAGAATTCCAAGTCGGGATACCATGCTAGCGGTGGCCTCTCCCATAAAACTTGCTATCGGTCTAGTAAAGTAGTCAATTGCTTAGGGACAATTTCGCATAACTCCTACCACCACTTTTCCACACTCGCTATACTAACTTTATTGTGTCTTTATCTAAACAGCCCCTAGTTCTTATTCGTGCTCTTTATATTCTTGCAAACTGATGACCCACAAGTATAGGGGATCTATCGTAGTCCTTCGATAAGTAAGAGTGTCAGAACCCAACGAGGAAGCGAAGGAAATGATAAGCGGTTTCGGAAGGTATTCTCTGCAAGTATTGAAATAAGTGGTATGAGATAGTTTTGTGATAAGGTAAATTATAACGAGCAACAAGTAACAAGAGTAAATAAAGTGCAGCAAGGTGGCCCAATCCTTTTTGTATCAAAGGACAAGCCTGGACAAACTCTTATAATAGGAAAAGCGCTCCGAGGACACATGGGAATATCATCAAGCTAGTTTTCATCACGTTCATATGATTAGCGTTCGGTACTTTGATAATTTGATATGTGGGTGGACGGTGCTTGGGTGCTGTTCTTACTTGAACAAGCATCCCACTTATGATTAACCTCTATTGCAAGCATCCATAACTACAACAAAAGTATTAAGGTAAACCTAACCATAGCATGAAACATATGGATCCAAATCAGCCCTTCTGAAACAGCGCATAAACTAGGGTTTAAGCTTACATCACTCAAGCAACCCATCATCTACTTATTACTTCCCAATGCCTTCCTCTAGGCCCAAATAATGGTGAAGTGTTATGTAGTCGGCGTTCACATAACACCACTAGAGGTTAGACAACATACATCTCATCAAAATATCGAGCGAATACCAAATTCACATGACTCTGAAAGTCGTTATATCGACTAGAGGTGAATAGGCGATTTTATGAATTCTTCAATGAGGAATTATCCGTGAGGAAATTCCTAAGCGAAGAACTACTTGAAGCGGAATAAGTACTCGAAGTAAGCATAAGAGAATCGGGCATGGTCATCATGATGAAATGAAGACAATCAAAGAGTAGTAGAAAGCGTAAGCACAAGATAACACAAGATGAAGACAAAGCGGTGAAGAAATTGGGCGAGAAATTGAGAAAGTCTTGATCAAAGTCTTCAAACACAGATATGAGCGAACACTCAACACGGTAATGAGGAAATGAAAGAGTTGAGGAAATAGAACCGATTAGGTTGGTGAAGACAATGATTTGGTAGACCAGTTCAAACTGCTGTCTCGGTTATGCGTCTGGTTGGGCGGCTGAGTATTTAAACTCGAGGAACACAGTCCGGACACCCGATCGCTGAACACGCAGCTCGGGACACAAGTCCTCACCGTATTCTCCTTGAACTAAGGTCACACGGACCTCGTCCAATCACTCGTGGTAAGTCTTGAGCGACTTCTAAACCTTCACAGACTTGGTCACTCGGCGATCCACAATTCCTCTTGGATGCTCTAGAACATGATGCCTAACCGTGCGGAAGAAGCACGGTCTTCAAAGGTAACAAGCGTCGGATCCACGAGGATCTCTTGATGATGCTCAATCACTTTGGGTTTATAGGGGTTTGGTTTTGGGTTTTCCTCACTCGATGATTTTCGCTCAAAGTCCTCGGAGGATGGGTTGCTCTCAAATGACAAGTGTCAAGTTCTCTCAGAGCAGCCAACCAGCGAGTGGTTGTAGGGGGTGGCTATTTATAGCCTAGGGAGCATCCTGACATGATAAGACATAAATGCCCTTCAATGATATGACCGTTAGGTGGATAAGATATTTTGGAACAGCTGGCGCGCAACATAGCAGTCGGAAATTTGACTCTCAAATTCCTCGGGGCTATCATGTTCCTCCTTGTGTAAGGCAATCCGCCTTTGGCGAATTCCTAACTCCTCGGTCAGAACAAATTCCTCGTGACGGAAGAACTTCGTCTACATCCTTTGAAGAAATTGACTAAAGCGTATGAGATTTCCAAAGGCTTCACTCGAAGGGATTGGTAGGTGTAGGATTTTGAGTTGAGCATCACATGGAAATTTTCCTTAGTATTTCCTCGACCCCTTTAACGATGCGGTGTTTCCTATGACTCAAGAAGGAGAAAGCGAAACTACGAAAACAAAGTCTTCACGCTTCATGTTCCTCAAATGAATACCAAGTCTTCAAGGTCACACCAATTTCTTCACTTTCAAAGTCTTGAAAGTCTTGAGAATATCAAAGTCTTGATCGAAGAATTTCATTTTAGGGTCAACTTTCTCTGTAAATATCAAACTCCTCATAGACTTATAGACTGTGTACACTCATAAACACATTAGTCTCTTAACCTATAAGTCTTCAATACACTAAAATCACTAAGGGCACTAGATGCACTTACAATCTCCCCTTTTTGGTGATTGATGACAATATAGGTTAAGTTTTCAATGGGGATAAACATATGAAGTGTAAATACTGATATTGAGGAATTTGATTGCAAGATATAGAAGAACTCCCCACGAAGATGTGCATAGTGAGAATTTGCTTTTGAGGCAATGCGCATTTGAAGAGTTGTATCATGGAATCTCCCCTATATCTTGTAATTCATACGCATTTGACATATAATATGAAGAATTTGAAATGCATGATGAAATATGGTGGTGATGTAGTTCACCATCGTGTATTAACATATAATGAGGAATAAGCATGCAGAGGAACACATCAAAAGTATCAAAGCACCATCGAGTTTAAGATTACAACTCGATCAATAAAAGTTTCGGAAGAGCGAGTTGTAACTTAGCAAAAGCCCTTATAGTAGACCGGCGAAGACTAACTCACATTTCTCCCCTTTGTCAACAAATGACCAAAAGTTAGGCGAGGACTAACGCCCTGAAGAATTTCAAGTTGATGAAGGGCGCCCGACGTTATCGGGGTCGGTTATCGTAGTAGGGCCTGCCTTGATCTTGTCCAAGTCTTCATTTTCATCGATTGTCATACGATGAAGAATAGGAGCTAGCCACCAAGGAAGGAACTTTGACCTTCTTGTATTTCTTGGAGGAGGTGCAGACCAGTCAAATTCTTCCTTGAGACCCATTGTCTTGATTCTTCTATTTGTAGACATTAGAAAGAACAACCTAGTTGCGGTTGAAGGTTTCATGGAGGTAGTATTGGTTTTCTTGGACTGCATTATGTGTTGAGGTCATGTTGTGAAGAATTGAACCAAGCGGCGCTTGACCCATTTATGATTGCGATCAACCTTGATGAAGGCGAGGAGTAACTCACGATCAGTCATCACCACAGGTCTTTGTGGCTTGAGGATTTTGCTTGGCATTTGAGGTATTGGCGGCGAGTCATGTGTGGTAGAGTCATCATTGGTGGAGTAGGATGCAGCTTTGCGAAATTGACCATCAATGGGCGAATGCCTTCATCTATCTGCAGTTGCCTTGCCCTTGTCATCACACGAGGAAAATGTCCGTTTGAGGACTTCAATTGGAGGCAAGTAGCTGCGGTGGTTGAGTATCAGCCTTGTAATTGGTGAAGACCTTGTCTGATGAACCTCATAATCCATGGTGCATAAGGCTTCACTCAAAAGGTGATGAGCAATGTTTGCGAGTCCTCATGAAGAAATCATGGAAGTTGGCAGGAGCGCCATGAATGATATTGAAAAGCATATTCTTCATGATGCCATGACTTCTTCATCATTTGAGTCGTGGCCTTTGATAGGACTCATTGTCTTCGTCGAATCGATAGACAGTCCGAGGCACATATAGTAATTCCTTGGCGTGGAATTTGGTTCGAGGTGCATCACGGCTAGCAGCTTCATCGTACATGAGGAATATGTGCATGATCGAAGACTTTGTCTTTGTTGAATATACGAGAGGAATAGAAGTTGGCTTGACTAGCAGTCGAAGCGCCTCTTCCTTATGCGTCTGAGTCATATAGGTTGTAATCCGTGAAGAAAGCGTGCTGCGCCAAAGAAGTCTTGACCTTGAACTTTTGCCGTTGAGAATGGATTCTTTGGCTTTGGCGGTGGAGTGTCGATGAGTTGCATCCGACCTCTGGAATCGCAATCTCAGGTTCTTGGTGAGAATTTCTGGTTCCTCTTCATGTGCGATCGAGGATCAGCGACAGCAGGTTCATCATTGCTAGTGGCTGGAATTTCTTCATGTCTGAGATGAAGTGGGATGAGTTTCTTGAGCCCATTTGAGCTGTTGGGCGGGGGTGAGAATCTGTTAGATTGGGGTGAAGAGTGGGAATTTGGATCTTGTTGTCCCAAAGTCATCGTTCATCACTGGTGTTGTGCTTCAATATCCACATCTTCTTCTTCAATTTCCTCAACACCAACCTCTTGACTGTGGCTGAGGCATAGGCGAGAAATGATTGGGGTTGAAGGATTGCTTCCACTACAATTTCTTCATCAATCTGCTCTGTGAAGCGGCGAATGATTTTCTTCATCAGATCCTTGGGATCTCATAATCTTCATCGAGTAACAAGGTCCTTTGATGGCATGGAGAAATTGGAACAACATCAATGGGATTTTCAAATGAGCTAGTCATTGTCTTCATCTTCTTGAGGCTGAAGAATTTGAAGCAGCGGATGCTTTCCTTTTCTTCACTGCAGCTCGCTCTGCAGCCTTAGTCTTCTTCATCGGATGCGGATGGAAGGATTGGAGTTGGTGTAGGCGAGGAGGGTGAGGAATCTGGTTGAATTTCCTCGGTATGGCCAGTCTGCTGCCTGACTTCTTCTGTTTCTTGGCGCACCACTAGTGGATGCCACAGAAATTTCTTCGGTGGTGGAATGGAGTCATCAGCCACAGGAACTAGCATTTTCTTGACCTTTGAACTTCATCGGTGGTCTTTGGCATGTTCTTCAGCGAGGCTGGCGGAGGCTCCGGCTGAGAATTCTTTTTTTGGGGCTGCAACATTTGAGAACTTCTTTGTCAGTTGACAAATCTGACTTTGGCTCCTTGACAATCAGCATAATATGAGTCAAATTTGTCATTTGAGGGCTTTGATGTCATTTGCATCTTGACAAGTTCTTCAATTGTCATCTTGACAACATTTTCTTGATGGTTTCTTTTTCTATCTGCGATTTCTTGATCTCTCTAGCCTTATCAAATTTCCATTTCTCCTCTTGGATGAAATGAGTCGACATGTGACTTTGGCGGTGTCAACTTGAAGTCGAGGCATAGGAGTGTTTGGGTCCTTGTGCGAGAGATCAATGTAGTCTAGGGTGGCTCTTGGATCCAAGAAGTGGCACATGTGTGCCTTTGGCTCATGGCCCTTTCTTGTCGGTCTCTGATGATTTCCGCTAATTCATCATCATCAGCCTCATCATCTTTAGGTGGCACTTGGGCGACCTGTTTCTTCTTGGGACTTGGCGAGGACCTCGTCCGGTATGGCCTTAGTCTTGTTGAGTTGGGCGGATGAAGAATTTGGTGCAGGTGAGGAACTTCTTGAGACACGAGGCAATGGAGATGCCTGCAGTCCTTTGTACGTGGCGGATGCACATGTCTTTGAGGACTTTGGAGGGCTCTTGAGGACTTTGTAGGGCCGAGGATTTGGGAGGGCAGGGAGCAACATGAGGAATTGGTCGTGAGGGCACTGGTGAGGAACTTGGTCGTGAGGGCCTTTGTTAGTGAAGCACTTGGCTTGTGTGCGGGCTTCTTTGCCATAGATTTTCTTGGCTTGCAGAGGCCTCGATGGCGTGACGATGAGAGTCCTCATTAAATTTCCTCCTTTGCCTCGTTGGCTTGTCTTGCCAATTTGGCTTGGCGCTTGGCCCATTCTTGGGAAAGTCCTCACCACGCTTGATCTTTGGTGGGGTCGACTTCTTGACCAAGTGCCAATGGAGCTCTTGGGCATGGAGGATTGATCTGAATTTCTTCATGTACTTTGGAGTAACATGTCTGTACTCCCTCCATTCCCTTGCCCATCTACTTTCAATCCTCTGAATCGCACCTTGCGCTGATTTTTATTTTCTTTGCCAAACTTGGCTTCATCGGATGTGCAATAATCAGCATAGATGTCCTTAGGAATCTCAAGCAGATCATGACCTCGGGCCTCTTTCCTCCTTTACGTGGCTTCTTTCATACGCCATATTCTTGGTGAGGAATTTCAACAATCGAATTCTCGAAGAAGTATGCAACTTTTCTTGAGGAATCTGCAAATGAGTTAAGTTGATGAGAACCTAGTGATTCAGCAGCGGACATGAGTACCTGTGAGCAGTATAGTTGCGAGGAATTTGGAGAGGTCATATCTCGTTCTCGGAAGGTTTTCAAAAAGAACAAGTTTGAGGAATTTGACAGATGAGCCTTGAAGAATTTCACTAGCGATCTTTGTCTTAGGTTCGAGTTGTATAGATCGAGGATCCACAAAATTGAGGAATCTTGAAGAAAAAATCATTGTTTAGAAAGCGAATCAAGAGCATATTTCGTTTGAGGTGTTCATATATGTGAAGATTTGAAGAATAAACACCTTTGAAGATTTTCAGGAAGGTTTGAGAATCAAAGCGAGTAATAAAAGTAACTTTTAATTACGAGCTGAAGAACACGACGAACTGAGTAGTGTAGATTAGAAGTTAAATCGATTCAGATCTCCACGCCCTAACTTCGGCGGAGGAAGACAGCTTCTGGCGGCGGAGTGAAGATTTCAGCGATCGGTAGCGAAATGACAACTGGCGAAGTCGAGGCGATGAAGCTCTTCCTCACGGCGATGATGGAGTAGCGGCGGTGCTAGGGTTTGAAGCTCGGCGAGAGAGAGAGAGAGAAGCGGTCGGCGGAGTAAAGGAAGTGAGGAAGGGAGAGGGGTATATATAGCCCACGGTGAAAAACTGTTACGCCGAAGATTTGGGACGAGCGTGCCCTGACCCTTCTCATTAAACGACATGTGTCACCCACGTCTTGAAAAGTGGAATTGTGTTAGATCGTGGGTGAATAGATAAGTTTATCGTAGGAAGCGGAGCGGTTTGAGCGGCAAACCAAAATTTGGATAAGATAAGTTAAAAGTTCCGTTCGCAATTTTCCGGTGACAAGGACTCGGTGAAGATTTTGAGCGAGTTTCAAATAGAACGGACATGAAGAATTTGTGAATAGATTGGGTTGAGTATAGCATAGAGGGGAAGGTCGATCACATTCACTTAGCGAGAAAAAAAGCAACTTGAAGAAATAGCCATAAGTGAATCTTGTAGAGGACAGAAACCCATATATATATATAGTCAATGAAGAAAGACAATGGAAACAGTGAAGTTTTTGCAAAGTTGAAGAATTTGAAAACTGAAGAATTTCAAAAACTGAGGAAAAACTCAAATTGAAGATTTTCAATTTTGATGGTGGCGTGACCCACCGTATAAGAATGATGATTTCAGACACCGCGTACAATTGTTGTAGGGCTCTGAGAATCAAATTCTTCATTAATTTCTTCACACTTAGAGTGTTATTCTTCATTGATTGAAGAAAAACATTTCTTCATGTGTTGCACATCTAAGTCATCAATTTTACATAAGTGTCAGGATGTGTGTCCTATTTAAAGAACATTCGAAGATTCTAAGATATTTAGCTCACACATAACTTGCTAAATCTCTTCTCATCCAAGGAGCTTTGTGAAGATGTCGGCTAGCTGTTCTTGGTCTTCACATGCTCGATGGAGATGTAAGCCCTTCAACACATGATCACGAAGAAAATGATAGCGAATCTGAATGTGCTTTGTCTTGAGTGCTGGCTGGGTTGTGAGCAATCTTGATGGCACTCTCATTGTCACGATGAGAGGCACATTCTTCGCGTTGATGCCGTAGTCCTTGAGTTTGCTTCATCCATAGTAATTGAGCACAACAAGAGCTAGCGGCAATGTACTCGGCTTCATGATGAAGCGGTGATCTGCAGTTCTTTTCTTGAGGACCAACAGACCAAAGATCGTCAGAAATGACAAGTACCATATGTTGACTTGCGGTCCACGATCACCAGCATAGTCGAGTCGAGAATATCAATGAGATCAAAAGTTGAGCCCTTGGGGTACCGTCCGTGTCAAAACCGGCGGATCTCGGGTGAGGGGTCCCGAGCTATGCGTCTTAGGATCAATGGTAGCGAGGAGGCAAGGGACACGATGTTTTACCGAGTTGGGCCCTCTTGATGGAGGTAAAACCCTACGTCTGCTTGATTGATATTGATATTGTGGATGTTTTACGAGTGGATCTACGAGATCAAGGAGGCTAAACCCTAGAAGCTAGCCTATGGTATGATTGTAATGGTTGTTGTCTCTCTATCGACTAGCTTTGGCCTCGGTTTATATAATGCAGAGGCCTAGGATAACAAAAGTCCTAACCCGAATCGCCCGGTGGGGAGAGTCCTTGTCTTGATCGCCAAGTCTTGTGGAATCTTCCTTGTATCACGGCAAGCTGTCGGACTGGCCCATGAGTATCTGGCCATGGGGATGCTCGGTTAATCAAGCGATCGAGGCGGCGTGGTGAGTACCCCTAGTCCGGGACACCGTCGATGCCCCTGAACCGGTCTTCAAGTTGGGGCGGCTCCTCGATTCTTCGAACTGTTCTTTATCTTGACCGTCGGTCTTGAAAACTGGTTCAACATATCTTCTCATCTTTGATCTTGAGGATCGCGAAATGCATTCGGCGAGTTCACGTCGGGTATCAGAGAGCCTTTAAGTTTCGGCCTTTATCAATGCCTTGTTATTTTATGCCACACCTCGGGTTTGAAGTTGTTCCGGCGGCAATGTCCTCTTGCGTCCAGAGCTCCAGCGGACTGCATTGAGTATCTTTGCAGCGAGCACAAATGCGGACTACTTCCAGCTATAACGCGGACTATGTATCCGAGCTCACGCGGACTGTATCCGAGCTCAACGCGGACTATGTATCCGAGCTCCAACGCGGACTTTATCCGAGGTGTCATAAATCTCCTTGGTTCAAAAGAAGTTTGAAGGAGTTTAGCGAGCTTAATGCGGAAATGCCCTCTAAGGAGCCAGCCACTTGCATCCGAGCTATATGTCGAGCCCTTCGAGGTGGTTAAGCACCTCGGTCATGGAAACTGATTTTTGGTCAATGTTTTTTATTGATGTAATTTATTCTCGTGAGATATATAGCGGTAGCCCTCAAGGTATGTATCGGTCTAAAACCGAGATGCACTGAAGGATGACCTAAGACCGCTGATCCCGTGGCTGAGACTCGGGTTGATTTGCAAAAATCGATGCGAGGATCAAGTCCTAACTTCGGCAGAATACTTGGGACACAAAAAGCAGCGTGCTCGATCCTCGAGACTCAGGTTGGAGTGCGGCCGACCAACTGAGGATCAAAATCTCCTCGAAGCTGTATTGCATAAGATTTCTGCATATAACAAGCAATCACGGTAGCCCCGAGACTTGGTGGGGTGGCAACACCAGATCGGGGATCAATCTTACTAATATTTGTAAATAATAAGCCCGAAGCCCGGTAGCCTCCGAGCCTTAATGCGGGCACGGGAGGCCGAATTGAGATCGACATCCATAGTAAAATCACAAATTATGTGTAATGACTCTATGTATCCAAGTACTTTCGTCATTAATGCTCGGATCCGCATTGTACAAAACTTTGTTGACCGACCATCGGCTTCCACCTCCTCGGCCAATAGCGAGGAGTGTTTATCTACTTTATAAAGCCTTTATAAGGGCAAAGATTTACAACAAGCAAGGCAATCTGGCCATACGGTTTTATAAACAAAAGTGCAGCGGAGAGACATGTTATATTCTGTTTACGGAAAAATGTCTTCCAAAGAAAATAGTCCCTTCTCGGTTCCTTTCTTTGGGTTGTCATGCTAAGCATGGTCATGAAACCTCTGCTCCAATGTAAGAGCAAAATATCGAAATTTAGTTTGGGAGGCGATTAATAATCCCGATAGTGTTGGGACGGTCAAGGTCAAGCGGAAACACTTGACCAATGAATAGCCCGTCATTTAATGTAGTCATCGGATCAACGACCAGTTTACACCTATTGTGTGATCAGTTTTGGCTTTCTCCTTTGAGGTGCTTGACCATGCGAGCTGGAAGCACAATCGCGATGGTTCTCCCTTTGCACACCTAGCCAAACAAAAGCGAAGCGTAGGAGGCAAAGGGGCAGAGCGAGCCAACTATTGACCGAAGACACAATTTGAAACTGATGCATATATAGCAATATCGAGAATGTTTTGCGAATCTCAAAAGGTGTCGGCGTTGCCTTTGCAAGACTTGTGTTGAAAACACACAAATAGTTTAAAAAGTGCCATGGGCTCGAAAAGCCAACAAACTTATTCAAAAGATTAATGTCGAACTAGATCAAGTGTTGGTGCCAATCGAAAATTGGACTTTAGAAAAAAAGGTGCTCTGCCGTGCTTTAACTTTACAGCGACTAAGAAGAAAAACACTTAGTATGAAGCGGCTCAAATAAACATAAGAGCCCCTAAGCGACTTGGGTAAAGTTGACTATAAAATGTAAGGTGGCATGTAGAATGCCTTCTAGCGGATTATAGATCGTTTGTCGTAGCGGACCTTTTAAGCTTCAACCTCTGGACCCAATAGTCCGGGTGTGTCGAATACTTCCATGGTTATATAAGAACCGTGGTATGCATGGAGACAAAGGCGTAGGGGTCATTAGTGCTGTGTCAGACAAGTGCCCAACTAGTTATGTTATATTACATGGGTAGTAAGAAACATCTTCAGGGAGAATAGTTCGTTAAGGGTTCCTTTATTTGGGATGCATGCCCTAAAGTGCATGTCAAAGCTGCTCTGACGAGAAAATCATCACAGGGGCAGATGGGTAAATAATTAAAATCATCTTTTAGTTCACCGACCGAGTATTCCCTTAAGGCGCTAGCTTTCGGCTTCACCGGTCGAGGTACACATCCGGCCGACCAGCAGTAACAATGTGAAGTGCTCCCTTTACCACCTAGCGAACAATCGGGAGCGTAGGGAGTAAGCACGGGGCAGAACAACCCAACAGCCAAAACTTAAGTCATATCGATGCATATAATGGTGAATAAAAGGTACATGCGGAAGTGTGACACATGTGTTGGGCATAAAGCCCGTATTAATAAGCTTTTGTTAAAGAAGCCCCAGGTATAATGGTGGCGGGTGGCGCGTCAAGTGTGTCTTGAACAAAGTTTCGACAAGGAAAATTTGTACAAGCAACTTTTACAAAAAGTATAATTCTTGGTGAACCGAACACAAGTTAGAAATTTAAAACTTTGAGCATGAAGGCAACTTAGCTGGTTAATGTGTTCGGTATTGAAGGCGCGGTCCAAGCTTGATGCGGGACAAGGTTCCATCCCCAAGCCGGTCCGAGGTGGCGGCATAGCCACAGTCAATGCAGGGCGGCGAGTGATGCGAAGTCCCGGCATGGGGTAATGAAGTGTTAGTGAAGCCCCGTCGGCCGAGGTGGCGTCAAAGGATATAGTCCGGCGGATCATTTCCTGTGCACAAAAATAGTGCAGACCGGGGATAATAGTAATAATAGGAATTAAAAAATGTTGCATAATAAATAATTTATGCAAAGTGAGTAGTAAAAGAAATATGGCTGGCGCGAAGTCGATGTCGATCAGGTCGTCGGTAATGTACTAAAAGCGTGGCAAAGCCTGGATTCACAGGTCGGTCCGAGTTCGGATGCGGCGTTAAGCGAACTATGTCTGAAGCGGCCGAACCATCATGCGACCGTCGATAATCGGCCACCATTTGATAGACCTGGTTTATTTGTTGTAGCAATCCGAAGGAAGGTGATTCCCAAAATTGGGACTCGATCCGGCGCACCCATGCTGGTCGGCTAGTGGCCTTGAAGTGTCCGGAGTAGGTTGATGAAGAGATGGCGAAGCCCCGGTCCAATCGAGATGTCGAAGTAGGTGGCGTGATGGACACCAGCTTGAAGAAGCAATAGTGCGGCCTGCCGATGCAGGTCGTGGCGTGGTCGATGCGGCTTGATAAAGCGACCGTGCGGCGATCTTTGGTATGCCGCTCCGTGTATTCCGTGGGGCGGCGATGTTGGTGATGATTTATCCTTGCGATGCGGACTCTTGTTGACGCCAGAATGATGATCGAAGAAGTTGAGCTTGGCTCAACAAAGTGACAACGTGTCTAAGCGCGGAGTCGGCGGCCGTGGAACAATATTGCGGACTGGTTTGACACCAGCATGATGTTGAAGATCATGTTCAAAAGATCTTAAAGTTAGTGGGATGTGTTGGGAACAAAACACAATACCCCATACAAAACTTCCTTCAAAAGGATGTCGAAATCCCGTTCATAAAAAGCGAACTCGGGTCGGATTCGTTTCGCGCAGAAAACAGATCCAAAAAGTGATGCACTAATCGGAAGTTTCCGGAGTTTGGGCGGTCGGATCGAGCTGAATTTTGGCAGGTGGTAGATAAGGGAATTCCGCAGCAAATCAGCGGTTGGATCCTCAAAGGACATCCAGGCTAGACGCTGCATACCACGCCCTAAACTCGTCCGGATTCTCGTCCAGATTCAACAGGGCTCCGGTATATCGGAGATTCCTCCATGAACTTCGACAAAATTTTGCAGGGTTGTTGTAGACTTAATTCCATAATTCCACCAAAGTAATCGTTTGGCGACACTCAAGGAGGCGGTGGCGGCGGATACAAGTTTGTTGTCGAGAAAAACATGCAGTCGCTGAGGCAATGTTGGCGTTGAGCCCCGAGCTCCATGGATGACTCCTCCATGATCTTAATAAAGATCGGAGTTGGTGTTGATGAAGGCCTTCATCCGAACATGACGATCGGAGGTAGGCGCGATCCTCGGTCAAGCCAAGGTGACGGTCGAGCTGGTGGCGAAGAAGCCGGCGTCGCGAGTTGACCTACTGATCGAGCCATTGATCCTTTCACGAACACAGCGGAACTCTCAATGAAAGCACCAATGTCGATTGTCAAAACGGCGGATCTCGGGTAGGGGTCCCGAGCTGTGCGTCTTAGGATCAATGGTAACGGGAGGCAAGGGACACGATGTTTACCCAGGTTGGGCCCTCTTGATGGAGGTAAAACCCTCGCCTGCTTGATTGATATTGATATTGTGAATGTTTACAAGAGTGGATCTACCACGAGATCAAGGAGGCTAAACCTAGAAGCTAGCCTATGGTATGATTGTAATGGTTGTTGTCTCTCTATCGACTAGCTTTGGCCTCG
Source organism: Aegilops longissima (assembly GCA_021605205.1). Taxonomy (NCBI): domain Eukaryota; kingdom Viridiplantae; phylum Streptophyta; class Magnoliopsida; order Poales; family Poaceae; genus Aegilops; species Aegilops longissima. Next base: position 75,964 of record JAHIAM010001516.1, read on the forward strand.
GTTTATATAATGCACGAGAGGCCTAGGATAACAAAGTCCTAACCCGAATCGCCGGTGGGGAGGAGTCCTTGTCTTGATCGCCAAGTCTTGTGGAATCTTCCTTGTATCGGCAACTGTCGGACTGGCCCATGAGTATCTGACCATGGGGATCCTCGGCCCAATCAACTGATCGGGAGGCGGCGTGGTGAGTACCCCTAGTCGAGGACACCGTCGGTACCATAATCCTAGTGTTGGTGTGTGAGCTAGATATCAAAGAATATGCTTCACAGCCTTATGGTGTGATTCCTTGGTGTAGCTTGAAATCGGGCACACATGCAAACACTAAGCATTATATCTGGCCTAGATGCACATAAGTACAATAGAGAACCAATCATGGGCGGTATACCTTGTGATAAAAGTCAATACCATTTTCATCGATTGCATAGATGGCCATTTGTGGGCATAGGAATTTTAGCGCCTTTGCAATCTTGCATGCGAATTTCTTGGGACATCTTTGAGGTATTTCTCTGAGATATGAATATGCCATTGTGTTGTTGACGAATTTGAAGACCTAAGAAGAATTTAAATTCTCCCATCATAGACATTTGATATTCTTCACTCATCATATAGGCAAATTCATCACTATAACGTTTGTCAGTACAGCCAAAGATAATATCATCAACATATATTTGGCACAGAAACAGTTCACCATCATATGATTTAGTAAAGAGAGTAGGGTCGAGTGAACCGGGTGTGAAGCCATTCTTCACGAAGAATTCCTTCAATGTATCATACCACGCCCGTGGGGTCTGTTTGAGACCATAGAGGGCCTTGTTGAGTCTGAAGACTTTGTCGGGATTCTTTGGATCTTCAAAACCACAAGGCCATTTTCATCTTGCTTGTTGCAGTAGATCCACTTTGTGCCAATGATATTATGCTTGCGAGGATCTGGACGTTTGACCAGTTCGAGACATTGTTGAGCTCGAACTGATGTAATTCTTCTTGAATTGCAGAATCCTCGGGCTCGAAATGCTTCATCTACCTTAGTGGGCTCTGTGATAGAGACAAAAGCATAGTGCCCACAAAGTTAGATAAATGTGAAGCTTTGAGCGAGTGTGAGGACCTGGTGCTTCAATGTCATCGATGATCTTGTCAACTTGCACTTCTTTTGCAGCGAGGATGAGCTGGTTGTCGTAGGGAATTTGATCAACATTTTCTTGACACCATTTTCTTGACATTATCTTGGGTGCATCAGCTCGGCGTTCTTCGCATCTGGGAATGAATTCTTTAGCAGATTCTTGATGGGAATGACATCCTCGGTTGCTTTGAACTTGATACATTCCTCGGTGCTGGTTCATCTAACCACGAAGGTAGGTGCTCTCTTTGCGAGCCATTAGTTTCATCGAACCGCATCTATAGTATCAACAATCTTGTGAAGGCGATGTTGAAGACTACTGTAGGTGTCGAGTCCTTTCCATAACCAAGCATAAAACCTTCATGTGGTTTGGTGCAAATTTAGCATTGTGATGAGGATCTCTAATCCAGCATTTAGCACGAAGACTTTGAAATAACTCACATTGGGTTTCTTGTCGTTGAGGAGTTCATAGGCAGTCTTCTTGAAGAATTTGTGAAGATATACTCTTGTTGATGATGTACAGCGGTATCAATTGCATCAATCCAAAAGCGCGAGGCGTTTTGTATTCATCAAGCATAGTCGAGCCATCTCAACAAAAGTTACATTCTTGCGCTCCACGGCGCCATTTCTTTGAGGACTATAGGGCGGATAACTCATGAGTAATACCAAGTTCATCAAGATAGTCATCAAGACCGAATTCTTGAACTCAGTTCCATTGTCACTCTGATGTGCTGATCTTCACACCAAAGTTGGTTGAAGCCCTCGAGGAAAATCGTTTGAAGACTTCTGCACTTCATGTTTGTAAGTAACAATGTGTACCCATGTGTAACGAGAGTAATCATCAACAATAACAAAGCCATATAGAGATGCATCATTAGTGACTGCTGAGTAATGATTAGGACCAAAGAGGTCCATGTGAAGCAATTGAATGGACGAGTAGTGGTCATGATAGTCTTTCTTTGGATGCTTGGCCTTGGTCATTTTCCAGCTTCACGGGCTCCACACAAGTGATCCTTAAGGAATTTGACATTCTCAATGCCAATGACATGCTTCTTCTTCATGGCGTGTGCAAATTCCTCATGCCTGCGTGACCAAGTCGTCGATGCCATAGCCATATACGAAGCTTTTGCAAGTAGACACACGGCTGGTTGTGGTCACTGTAGAAATCAACAATATACAAGTCTCCTCTCCTAAAGCCTTGAAGACTTTGGAATTGTCGACTTCCATGATCACAACACAACGATACTTTCCAAAGACAACAACCATATCAAGATCACAAAGCATTGAGGTGACATGAGGTTGTATCCTAAGGACTCAACAAGCATGACTTTGTCCATGTGTATGTCTTTAGAATCATAACCTTACCAAGACCAATACGACTTTTCCTTTGTCGGCCAAAGATGATATGCTTCAGATGTGGCGGTGATAAGGGAGCATCCATCAATAGATTCTTGTCACCAGTCATGTGATTTGTACATCCACTATCAAGGACCCACTCATTGGCTTTGGGTTGATCATCCTGCGAGATGAATTAGTGCAACTTACGATCTCATATACTTCATCGGTGAAGAATATGATATCAATTCATCGGATGAAATTCATCGAGCGTTACAACAGATAAGCGATATGAGGGCGTGTGAAATGAAAGTTCATTTCTTCATGATTAGCTGCGTCCTTTGAGCATTTTTTCGGGCCCCGACAAATTCTTGAGGCGTTAAAGCACGTGCAGGCTGACCTTGCAGAAGAGATTAGTTCTTTTCTTCACCACCCACATCTGAAGGGGTGGCAAAGAGTTCATCACTCTGCGAGCTCCATATGAGAATGGTGGCATAGAGGCCAATCCATTTCGTTTCACATAAGAGGGTTAGGGTAAGCATATGAATAAGCGGAGAAATTCTTGAGGACTTATGAACATATTGGTTTGAAGAATAATGCACATATTCATAGCCCTTAGCTCTACCTGCGAAGCGAGTTATTAGCACGATGATAATCATATGAGGACTTTGATCCTTTTGAGAATTTGATCCACGTGAGAATTTGGTCCGTATGAGGACTTGGATCCATATGAAGAATTTGGTCCATATGAAGAGTTTGATCTGGGGTTCCTATTCTTCACATGTGGTGTCATGAGGACATTCACTGAAGACTTTCAAGGCACTTCTTGGGAACCCAGATTTTCTTCATAGGGAACCGTTCCTGCGATTAGTGCCAACATATCTAGCAAATACTTCACCATTCTGATTTTTGAACAGTTTATAGTTGGAGTCAAATGACTCATTAGAAGAATGAGGAGATTCACATGTAAAGCGGATAAGTTAGATGGATCAGCTGGAGGTCCTTTGCAGCAACCCATGAGGTTTTGGAGTCTGCTCGGGCTTCAATATGTTCCATCAACATTGAGTTTCCTCTCAAAGGCAATACCCTCTTTCCTAGGGTTCTGTTGAGGATCTGCTTTTAAGCACATCACAAAAGTCGATGCCCTTTGAGGCTTTTATAAATACTGTCATGTACAATTCCTTCAACCCTGCATCGTCGGTGATACTAGCAATGTCCTCGGATGAGGAATTAGTGATAGCGAGAGCAGGTGAAGAATTTTAAGTTGAAATATTTGAACATTCGGTGAAGAATTAGCAGATTAAGCATGGAGGAACAAATTCTTCCTAAGAAGCGCTGATTTGTTGAGCAAGTAATGAATCCGCTCCTTGAAGATCTTCATAACTCACTCTTAGCTTCTCAAGATCTTGCTTTCTTTGAAGAAATTCATAAGAAAGTTTCTCATGATCGAGAAGAGAGTGTTATGATGACCTTGAAGGCTGTCAAACCTAGGCAGAAGTCTCTGAAGATTTTCGATCGAGGGCTTTCTGCGATCCATTTCTTCACCTAACATATCATCACTTTTGTCTAGCATGTTTTGAACCTTTTCAAAAGCCCTTTGTTGTTTCAGCAATCTTAGCAAGTTTTGAGTAGCTGGGCTTAAGATCTTCATCAGATTCATTTTCACTAGATTCGGAGGAGGTATATTTGAGTACCTTGGCACCCTTTGCCATGAAGCAATAGGTGGGGCGTAGTCATCACTATCTTCATCAGCTTTGTTGGTGAGGTCATTTTCTTGAGTTGAAGATGGACTTCTTGTGAAAGCGATGGCGAAGCGGACTCGCCACACGGACTCAGATTCTTCGATGCCTCCTCTTCCTCATGTTCCTCAGATTCAGCTTGAGTCCATCTCCTTGCCAATGAATGCCGAGCCTTCTTGGAGCTGCTCTTCTTGTGAGAAGAAGACTTTGAGGATTTTGATGATGAAGATTTGACGATTTCTTCTTCTTCTTAGCGTCATCAGAGCTGTAATCCTTGTATTTCTTCTTCTTTAATTCCTTTTCTCTCGAGGACAATC